>AWOL01S0015190.1:148935-182760 GCA_000715115.1 Nicotiana otophora | reverse complement strand
GGAACTGGATTCCGACTCCGGTATCAAAAAGTCAACTCATTGGTCAAACTTCCAAACTTAAATTCTTGTTTTTAGCCATTTCAAGCCTAATTTAACTACGAACTTCCAAATAAAATTCCAAACACGCTCCTAAGTCCAAAATCACCATACGGAACTGTTGGAATCATCAAAATTCTATTCCAGGGTCGTTTTCATATAATTAGACATCCGGTCACTATTCGAACTTAAACATTTTAATTTTTCTTCAAAATTCCATATCTCGGGCTAGGGACCTCAGAATTTGATTCCGGGCATACGCCCAAGTCCCAAATCACAATACGGACCTACTGGAACTATCAAAATACTGATCCGAGTCTGTTTGCTCAAAATGTTGACCAAAGTCAACTCAATTGAGTTTTAAAGCTCTAATCCACATTTTAAATCCATTCTTTCAAATAAAAGCTTTCCATAAAAGTTTTTACGGATTGCGCAAGCAAGTCAAAGAATGATAAATAGTACTTTTCGAGGTCTTAGAATATATAATTAATTATTAAATTTAAAGATGACATTTTGGGTCATCACATGTTGATTTGATGTAAACAGGGTACAAGCAAGTATTTACCTTCCTTGCATCTAATTTACGCTTTCCTTCCCCCTTCTTCATTTCCTCCTTTCCTCTTCTTCCTCCATTTTATCCATTCTGATTTACAATTTAAAACCCGGGTTAATTTTTCCATGCTGATTTGCAGTTGAAAATTAGGGTTAAGGTTAGGGTTGGAGTAAAAGATAACTGCATACCATTGTATATTTAATTGTAAATAGAGGGAGTCCCTCTATCAAATCCAATCTTTTATTTAAAGTTTAGCTATCAGGGATCTGGTTCTATGCCCAGTCCCTTTTCAGCAGATTATAAGATGCCACCCTCTGAGTAACGACATTTGTTACAACTTTAACAGAGGATAAAGTTAAGCATTATTTAATACTTGAAGAGTAAATGTCAATAGACCACCATGATGTGTATGATATTTCGTTGGTTTTATTTTATATTAGCCTTTAATGTACTGAAAAAGACCCCCACGTTCTCCAAGGTATGATTCTTCGATTTCACTTCTACCTTTTCCTAATGATAAGTTTCGACAATTGATAGTAACTGAGTAATACTTAAATCATTTTCTTAATGATTGATAGATATACTCTAGTCATTCTCAGAGTTTCCTAATCAGATGTTGTGTTTTTATATACCCCATGAAGGGTCGCATCGTTTAGGTCATAACTGGTTGAACAAAGTCTGTCTTAGTTGTACTTGGCCCATTTTGGACAAAAAATATTAATTACTACTATTTAAAAAGAGGTACGGGGCATATTCTGCTTATTAAATATTCTTGGTTGCTGAGTCCTTGAATATTTTATATTGATATACCAACCAAAGTCAATCCATCTTATCATTCCCATGTATTTGTATTGGTATAAATATATGTGCCTCTATCTCCCACATATTGAGCTTCTCCATTATAAAGCAGTTAAATAGCACAACTCCTTCATATAGCAGATCTCCTCCATTTCCCTCAGGCTCTGGTTGTAATAACAGTATGGAGCCTGTGGCGTCAATATCAGGGGAATGGAGCTCCTTCAGTGGAATGTGTTTAATTGAGGAGGCTGATTTTATGGCACAGTTACTTGGTAATTGTTCACTTCCAAATGAACTACCATGTAGTTCTAACTTTGGAGTCTCCTCCCCTTATTGGACTGGTCATGAATCAAACTTGAACATGGGAGAAGTTCTATTTTATTCTTCAAATGACACTAACAATAGTATGTATAGTGGTTCTTGTTTTCCCCCTCGGAGTCATGAAAGTTACTACTCAAGTCATTCTCGGCCTATCTTGATGAGAAATGATAGTTCAATAACAACGGAATATGGTGTTGTGGAAGGTCAAATCAATCCAATTGAAGCGGATGATTTCCTTAACCGAGATGTGAGCAATGACAGCATGGAGTACAATGAAAACATGCCTGAAGCTGTTCTTGATATTGGAAATGGTTTGCAGCTTGGAAGAAGAGATAATTATGAACAATTTCCTGAAGATAAAATGGATAGTTCATCAGAGAGCTCCAAGAAAAGATGCCGGTTGCATGGGCCTGGGCATGTAAGTGTCGTTGAACTTTGAGACCTATCTACGTTTTTGTGGTTCCCTCATGATCTCACTTTCGTGTTGTAGGTCCCGAAGAACAAGAGAAGCGCAAAGCTTGAGAAGGGTGGGATAAACAAGGTAGTGCTTCAGAGGCAGAACTCTATGATCAGTTGCTGCTCAGAAGATGAATCTGTTAATGCTTCTCACGAGTTAACCCGAAAAACCAGAGCCAGCAGGGGTTCAGCAACTGACCCCCAGAGCTTGTACGCCAGGGTATGTAACTGCCTATGACTTCCGATATTCCAGTTTATGTGGCACTCCCCGTTTAGAAAAGGATAAATTTATATATTTTGAAATATTTTAAGTTTAAAGTTTTTAGTTTACCGTAAATGACATGCTATTATATCCATAAGAATGTTATGACATAATTAAGACCAAGTTCTAAGAGGGTAAGTTATAAAGCCTTTCTTTTTTCACAGACTCCATCTCCAGAGTTAAATGGAGGGAGTATTTGTATTAGATAAGTGTACAGTCAGTTGCGTCATTTCTAGATCTGCTAGCATATCTAAGAATCTTTCTTTCCCTAATTCTTACAGAAAAGAAGAGAGAGAATTAATGAGAAATTGAAGACCTTGCAGAGTCTCATCCCTAACGGAACTAAGGTAAGTGAATGTCAGTGAAACTGTATTAGTGATCATGTTATCTGCTGAGAGAATGGGCACCTAAAAAAGCAAAATATTTGATGACAGGTTGACATTAGTACCATGCTTGAAGAGGCTGTCCTCTATGTCAAATTTTTGCAACTCCAAATCAAGGTAAGATTTATTTTCCCTTCACAAATTAATTATTACAATGCATTAGGAATTAAACAAGATGAAATACTGATCTAATGTGAACATACACTAGCCTGTTCGAGCGGAGATAGCCAAAGAAAGAGAGGAAAACAACTATAGTGTGAAAGTCTCATCATTTTATGTGGACATGAGTGGTATTAAAGAAATTACTAGTGAGGGTGGGAATAAATTAAACCAATGTATAGAATACTTGATTATTTAGCTTAATTATATGTATACACACGCATAAGAGGCTTCAAAGAATGCTAAAAAGTCACCGTTAAGAGTCAAACAATAGACCTAAAACATTTTAGAACCCCCTTCACACGATGCTAGAAGCTTTTCATCTTTAATGAAGTTCCAACAATCAAGACATGCGCACACACATATATATATATGAAAAACTTATGGGATTCAGTTAGCCCTCCCATGGGCCAACGCTGTTGAGCAACTGGTTATATGATGTTATTTGCTTTGTTTTTTAGATTACCAAATTAGACTTATTATAGACAGAAGTTAAACTCGGTGTTAAATAATGGCATAGCTGGCTTCTTACATTGAGATCGATGTGCTTCTCACATTGAGATCAAGAGATAGATCTTAATGCCGTGCCTTTTGTTTGGGTATCTGCAGCTTTTGAGCTCTGATGATCTATGGATGTATGCTCCCATTGCGTACAACGGAATGGACCTTGGGCTCGATCTGAGGATTGGCATTCCAAAATGATGACCTTGAAGACATGGCGGTGTTGGATTTCTATATTAGTAGATTGAGAGCGTTATCATACGGGGCATGAAGAAACATTGCAATTTTGTAATGGTGCCTATAATTAATACTTACTGCTTTTTAGACCGGTTATTATCTTATCCACGACAACTAACCATTCTGTTGATCAATTATTCATATGTAATAAGTTCCTTTCTGGAACTTAACCTGCTGAAGGGTTTTAACAATTTCTCGTTATGTCGATTATTTTGTATACAGCTCTGAACTCTGACAGTTTACAAGAAATCACTGTAATTAATTGATTTATAGTTTGATATTTTTAATGATGAGCTGATCGATTCTATATATTATTTGTGAAAATTATTGTGATCTGTCTGATACTCATCAACAAGCAAAAAGGTTGCACCCAATGAGGTCCAAGCTAAGATGAAGATTCACAAACTTATTCTTTTCATTATTATGTACACAAGCAAGAGTAAAATCAATAACAACAACAACACTACGATCCTACATTATAAGCTATTAGATGAATAAATCACCATTATACCGGACAACAAGGTCTAAAATGTTTGACTTCTTGGGTGTGTTTGGTACGACGGAAAACATTTTCCGGCGCCCCAAACTCCCTGTGCCCTCCGCAAAACAAATTATTATTTTTTTACTTTTTTTTTTTTTAATTTTTTGTTTTTTCGTTTTTCCTCAACCCCTCCCCCGCGGCAATTTCTTTTTTATATTTTCTTTCATTTTTCATTTTACAGGTTCGAAATTTTACGAGTTCCCAAGTAATGAGTTCGGAGGTTTATGTGTTTGTAAGTTTGCGAGTTTAGAAATTATAGAGTTTACGGGTTCAAAAGTTTAGCGGTTCAGAAGTTTATGGAATTTGTAGGTTCAGAAGGTTGTTGGTTCAAAAGTTTATGGCTTGTGTTCAGTGTTCCGATTATGTAGTGTGTTCAGTGTTCCGATTATCTCAAACCAATTTTATACACTACATTCACAAAGTAGATCAATATATCGTGACTTGCATGCTGGCAAAGAGGATCCATAAGATAAGGAAATATTGTAAAAATCATTTAGCTGTGTTCTCAAAAAAAGAATAAGAAAATATGCAATTCGTAGTTATCATTCGGACAATATGCAATTACAAAACTTCAACATTGAGCTGCAAATGTTCTGGGATCAAAACAGAAAATGGAGGTTAAAACAAAAAGGGCATATATATTCTTAATTCTATGTTCGATTCTTTCCTGATTATGAGGGGCCATAATGTGAGGGCATGTAATTAGAAAGGTTGTACTTAGGGGTGGCAAACTGGCTGGGATAACACAAAAATGGGTAAAATATACTATCCGACCCATATTTAATATAGATAAAAAATAAATTAATCGGTGGATAAAGCTTCATTTTGTGAACAATAATGAAATGTATAAATCCTGCAAATATAACACTAATTACTATTTCAGAATATAATTCGTTGAAGAACTTTATTTTCGCGTGGAAGGGAGGGTGCTTTGTCTATGTCAGCACAAACACATAACTCAAACTATCAGAGCAGAGGTCACAAATCTAGAATGGAATTTCCCCTAGCAGTCTTAGTTGATTTACTTTCATTTCGTAGATTTAGACAACATTAGCATCTTCTGGTTAGTTTTTTTTTCTTCTTCTAGAGTTGGTCTATAAGCTCAAGTTTTTTTTTTGGGGGGGGGGGGGGGGTATTGGCATTCTGGTTTTCAGCTTAATATAAATGAATTATGTCAGACTTTGAATTTTATAATCCAAGGACTTAATTATTGTTTGTGCAACGAACACACTCATTTTTCTAATATTGTATTACCTTGTTTAAGAAAGGATATACATTTTCAATTTAAAGAAAGAATAATGTCGGAATATCCGAGCGTATATTCTTGATCGTCCCCCTACTTAGAGACTGTTCGTGGGAGGAACATGAATAAACTTTGTCAAGTCAAATAACACACACAAAGTTATATCCTGTTGCTTATTCTTCAAATTGATTGTGTTGATGAGTTTTCCACCGTTTGATTGGAAAGAATAAGTTCCTGTTGAACTCTAGATCACAAATGTATGATCGGATTGAAAAGTTGTGGCAAATGTAAGTTTAGCTTGAGAAGTTACTATTATTATAACTTAATCGGTTTTTTTTCTTCCAAGGATTAGAAGAATATGTAAACTCATGATGAATCAAAATCAATTGAGATATGTCAAAGCGTGAGAATCAATCATGAAAATATCAACAATTGTATAAGGTGAAATATCACAATGTCACGATCATGAAGGTCTCGATTAAAATGGAATTTATATACTTTGGTCTATACATAGATAAAGAAGTTTTGGTTTAAAACGTACAACAACTTTAATGTATTGGATAAACATGATAGAGTTAACTTTCACTATAATTTCGAGAGATATTTGAGTATGATTCACCACTAAGATTATGGTGAGATGGTTAGGATCTCTCCATCCTTAACTAGAGACTTCAAGTAGATCTTAAGACACATTTTAATATTCAAATGTATATTTAGATTCAAATATCATAATCTTTTATATACATCTTGATATTTAGATGTGCATTCACAACACGTCTTAATCTTAGAAAAATAAATAAGGCTTTAAAACGGGGTGTAGCGGGAATATCAACTATTATATAACTCTTGGCAAGATGAAAATGTTCAAATTTGTCCTTCAACTAATTTCTTTTTCCTTTTAATAATGGGGCTCCAAATTGCTAATTACTGTATTCACGCTGAAGCTGATAATTGCCTCCACGTATGAAACATGCTATAAAACTCATTTTACCCATTTATCCTCTCATGTTCATCCAATTTACCTGTTGTAATTTTGCATTTGAAAATTAGGGTTAAGGTAAAGGTTGGAGTAAAGGATAACGGCATACACAGAAATTACCATAGCTATTAAACTAATCAATTTCTTCGAATAATTGCCACGACACAGACCGACGGCGAAATGCTCAAAGATATAGAGAAATTATCGTAGCATCCTTTCTAATAACCTTTGAAAATTAGGGTCTTGAGCTTTGCTTTGTTCACCGGCGGCATAATGCTCAAAGATACCAACCGGACTGACGAACTGGAGCCAGAAAAATCGCCCGATCCAGTTCCGACTGAGCTCTCTCTGCCACCCAATGACCGCTGGACACACTGGTATTCATTTCATTATTTTATCTTAAAACTCTGTCCATGTAACGGAGCTCCGGCAACGGCAAGTCCATTTTTCTCCAATCGGGTTGGTAGTGCGCCGGTGTTGAGAATTGTCTGTGTTAATACCTAAGTAGAGGGATCCTGAACTGGCTTCTTATGGCCTTTGCAAGCTTAGGGATGATATTTTGGGTAATGGCAAGTGTAATTTTTGTGACAACTTCTAAGTTCTAATCTAACTGTTAATTAGTGAAGAGTAAATTTGAACACTTTTTCTTTTTAGATTGTCAAACTCACGACCATGATTGATATATTTCCCAGGTATATGCTATTTTTAATTTGTTTTATTTTACATTGCTTTTTAATGTATTGAAAAAGACCCCCACGTTCTCCAGGTAAGATGCTCAATCTCCTTTCCCATATCACTTCCACCTTTTCCTAATTATACGTTTGGACAGTTGATAGTACTGATAATACTTAATCCTTTTCCCAATGATTGGTATATAAATTCTAGTCATTGTCAGCCAGGGTTTACCTAATTAATTAGATCTAGTGTTTCTATACACCCTCTGAAGGGTTGCATCATTTTGTCCTTAACTGCTTGAAGTTTAACCAAGTCTGTCTTAGTTGTACTTGGCCCATTTTCCACAAAAAAAATATTACTAGTACTATTTAAAAAGGTTGGGGCATATTCTGCTTATTAAATATTCTTGGTTGCTGAGTCCTAGGATTTATATATTGATATACCAACCAAAGTCAACCCATCCTGACATTCCCTTGTATTTGTTCTGGTATAAATATGTGCCTCTATCTCCTACTTTTTCCAAGAAATTGAGCTTCTCCATTATAAAGCAGTTAAATAGCACAACTCCTTCATATAGCAGAACTCCTCCATTTCCTTCAGGCTCTAGTTGTAATAACAGTATGGAGCCTGTGGCGTCAATATCAGGGGAATGGAGCTCCTTCAGCGGAATGTGTTTAGCTGACGAGGCTGATTTTATGGCACAGTTACTTGGTAACTGTTCACTTCCAAACGAACTACCATGTAGTTCTAACTTTGGAGTCTCCCCCGCATATTGGACTGGTCATGAATCAAACATGAACATGGGAGGAGCAAGAGAAGTTTCTGTGTATTCTTCAAATGACACTAACAATAGTATGTATACTGATGGTAGTAGCCTTCTTTTTTCCCCTCCGAGTCATGAAAATTACTATTCAAGTCATTCTCGGCCTATCTTGATGAGAAATGATAGTTCAATAACAATGGAACATGGTCTGGTGGATACTAATAATCCAAGTGAAGCGGATGACTTCCTTAACCAAGATGTGAGCAATGACAGCATGGAGTTTGATGAAAACATGCCTGAAGCGGCTCTCAATGGAAAAGGCTTGCAGCTAGGAAGAACAGATTATGAACAATTTTCGGAAGACAAAATGGATAGTCCATCAGAAAGCTCTAAGAAAAGATCACGGCTGCATGGGCTTGGGCATGTAAGTATCATTCATGAACTTTGAAACCTTTCTATCTGATTTAATAGAACATAATTGTCAACCTCTTTCAGAATGGTAGATATGGTGCTTCATCTTGTAGTTTCTGTCTCATGATTCTATGACATAGGTCCCGAAGAACAAGAGAAGCGCAAAGCTGGAGAAGGATCTAAAGAGTGGTGAGATGGATGGGAAAAATAAGGTTGTGCTTCAGAGGCAGAACTCTACGATCAGTTGCTGCTCAGAAGATGAATCTAATGTTTCTCACATGTTAACCCGGAAAACCAGAGCCAGCAGGGGTTCAGCAACTGACCCCCAGAGCTTGTATGCAAGGGTATCTATCTGGCTTTTCTCAGTTCAGTTTATGTGACACTCCTTCCATTTTGAACTTCTTAAAAAGCACACCTTTATATATTTGAAACTTTTTGAACTTTCTTTTTATTTTAGTAGCTTAAATGACATGCTCCACAAGAATGGTGTGACATGTTTAAACCCATATGTTCTTACTTCTAAGGGTACTTTGGGCTTGTTATAAAGTCCTACTTTTTCCTTAGACTCCGTGTGCAGTCAAACTCTCTTAAAATAAAATGAAAGAAGTATTGTTAGCAGAGGAGCATACGGTCAGTTAGGTTGCTTGATCTCCAGATCTGCTAGTATATGTATGTCTAAAGGATTCTTTCTTTTCCTTCTACAGAAAAGAAGAGAGAGAATTAATGAGAGATTGAGGACCTTGCAGACTCTCATCCCTAATGGAACGAAGGTAAGTGAACGTAGGTGAAACTGCATATATTAGTGACCATGTTATCTGCTGAGAGAATGGCACCTAAAAAAGCAAAATATTTGATGACAGGTTGATATTAGCACCATGCTTGAAGAGGCTGTCCAGTATGTCAAATTTTTGCAACTCCAAATCAAGGTAAGATTTGTTTTCCCTTTGCTAAGTGTTAAAATGCATTAGGCTTAAACAAGATGAAACTATTGCATGAGCATGGCACACGGAGATAGCAAAAGAAAGAGAGAACGGCAAGTATAGCTTGAAAATCTTATCATTTTGTGTGGACAAGAGTGGTAATAAAGAAATAACTTAGTGAGGTGGTGGCAGAAAACTAACCTATAAAATATTGGTGGGATTATTTAACTTATGTATGCGGACTATCTAAAGATTTTTAGCAAGTATATAGAAGGTCATTTACTTTACTTTTTATTTTACCAAATTAGATTTGCTAGAAACAGTTACTTGTATACGTCACCTTGACCTGATAGGTTTTTAAAAATTTTGCATTGTCAATGCACAAAATAAACTCGTTATATGATGGCGTAGCTAGCAAATCAACTAAAGGTACTAAGACTAATTACTTCTCACTTTGGAATCAAGTGATGGATCTTAATGTCGTGCTTTTTTGTTTGGGCATCTGCAAGCAGCTTTTGAGCTCTGATGATCTATGGATGTATTCTCCCATTGCATACAACGGAATGGACCTTGGGCTCGATCTGAGGATTGATATCCCAAAATGATAAAGTTGAAAGCTCAAGAGATGGCAGTGCTAGCTGGATTTCTGTCTTCGTAAATTGAGAGCATTATCATACAGAGAGAGAAAGAAACGTTGCAGTTTTATAATGGTTTCTATTTAAAATACTTACTGCTGAAAGATTAGTTTTTATCTTATCCACGAAGCTAATCATTCTGCTTATCAAATATTCAAATGTAATAACTTTACTTTCTGGCTGCGGCTGGCTGTCATTTCAACTTGATGAAGGGTTTTATATTATATACGTCTCAGAATTATGGCAGTTTACAAGAAACCACTGTAATAATTGAGTTATAATGTGCCATCTTTTAATGATGAGTTGATTGGTCTGTATTTTTTGTTAAGAGTGTTGTGTTTTGTCATCTCTATTCATACTCATCAACAAGCCAACATGTTGCATTCAATTATGATATGATCGTGGATAGTCTGGAGAACATTGTGGATAATCTTCAATTATCTAGTGGACCATCGAGACGCTTCAAGTCCAAAAGTGTCCAACGAATGCATGATCTTCAACATTTGGCTAGAAGATGTTTGGAGAATCACTCTTAGGATTCATGCAAAAAATACCACATTTAAAGACTTGTGATTGTGAAAAACAAGCACCGGAGAGTGTTGAGTGTTGCGCGCCAATGCAATATCTGACAAAGAGTGTAGCCTCAGAGCGCAGTGAAGGTAAACTCACCGGAGAGTTTACCTTCACTGCGCGCCCTAAGCCCCAGGTGTGCTGCAGCGCACGTCCATGACGAGTTTTATTTGGGGGAAGTATACACATACCCGATTTTGGGGCCACCATTGAAGTCATACCCACATTGCATAAATGTTTGCAAAACTTTACCTACTTTGAAACACACTTCAAAATTAGCATCTGATCACTTCCGAATTCGCATTTGAAGTTATAAATTTAGGATTTCGGAATCAGATTTGAAGCTATTCTATATCTCCTCAATACAACTTTATAACCAGATCTGAAGTTCTTTTATATCTTCAATGCAACTTTATAATCAGATCTGAAGTTCTTTTATATCTTCAATGCAACTTCAGAATCGGGATATGAAGTTCTTTTATCTCTTCAATGCAACATCAGAATTGAATATGAAGTTCCTCTATCTCTCAAGAAGTTATTTTATCGGTTTCAGCGAGGTCATTATCGAGCAAGCTTTCTCTAGGTTCAACAATGGTGGCTTACAATTTCTCCACTACAGTCTACAAGTACTAACTCAAAGTTTGAATCTCAGTTCTAAGAAAAGGAAGAAAAAAAGCAATGCCAGAGAAGAAGAAGCGACAAAGAAGCAGGCAGAGAGGAAGCATCAACGGATAAGAAGCAACAATAGAGAACAAAGCAGTATCTGAAGTTACCTAAATATTGGGTATTAGTTAGACTTTTTTAAAAAAGAAAGTGCGTACAAGTTAAATGGGGTGTAACGACCCGACCAGTCGTTTTGTGCTCTAGCACGTCGTCCGTCGGTTTGAGGCTTTGAGTAGCTTCACTTCAGGTATTATGACTTGTACGTGTGGTCGGAAATGAATTTCGGGAAGTTCGGAGTTGATTTGGAGAGAAATTTCTAATTCCGGAAGCTTTAAATTGGAAGAATTGACTAAGGCTTGCCTTTTGAGTAAACAACCTCGGAATTGAGATTTGAAGGTTCCAATAAGTTCGTATGATCATTTCGGACTTGGGCGTATGTTTGGGTTCAGTATCGGGTGGCCCGGGAGCATTTCAACGCTTATTATGGAAAACTAACATTTTGAAACTTTAAGAATTTCTTAAGTTTGATTTGAAGTCGACTTTGGTGTTATCGATTTTCGTTTGAGGTTTCGAGCCTTCGAATAGTTTCTTATTGAGATTTGTGACTTGCACGCAAAATTTGGCGTCATTCCGGAATGTTTTGATATGGTTCAGACTTGTTCGTCGATGTTTGGAAGTTTGAAAGTTTAAAGAAGGATTTCAATCGCCGATTCATAATTTCGATGTTGTTTGGCGTGATTTGAAGCCTTGACTAATTTCGTAATTCGTTTTGGGACGCGTTGGTATATTTGGTCAAGGTTCCGGGGGCCTCGGGTGGATTCTGGATGGTTAACGGAACGGATTTTGGACTTAAGGAAAAGCTGGAAAATTCTGATTGCTTGTGTAACCGCTTCTGTGGAAGCTTTATCGCAAAAACGACCATGCAGAAGCGAGGAAGGCTGGCTGGGTAAGGTTTCATAGAAGCGGAAAACGGAACGCTTCTGCGGCCTCGCAGAAGCGACAGAGTGGTCGCATAAGCGAGCTGGAGCGCAGAGGCGACTATGGCTCTGCACCTGCGGTTGCGCAAAAGCGGGAAGGAGTCCGCAAGTGCGATGGGGCTGCTGACCAGTGGACTTCCTAGATGCGCATTTTTGGTCGCTGAAGCGATGTCGCAGATGCGAAGATTCTGTCCGCAGAAGCAAAACTGAACAGAACATAAGGTATCGAACTTGGTCATTTCGTTATTTGCGTTTGGGATTTTGGAGCTCGGTTTTGGGAAATTTTTAGGGGTTTTCATCATGCAACACAAGGTAAGTAATTTCCCACTTGTTGTGAGCTAAATGTATGGTTTATATGTGGATTTAAGGAGGAAACTTTAGGAAACATTATGGGATTTTAGTAGGAATTCTAAAATTGATAATTGTTTATTTTGACCACAATTTTGGAAATAGAATTAGGAATAAATTGGATATTTGAGTTCGTAATGTTATGGGTAAAGTTTATCTTCAAATATTTTCGGAATCCGAGCACATGGGCCTGAGGGTTGACTTTGTTGGATTTTTTAGCGGAGATGGGGATCATTCAAAATTGTTAACTTATACGTATTGGGGTATATTTTGATTGGTTTGCATATTGTTTGACTAGTTTTGGAATGATGGCCATCGGTTTGAGGTGTTAAAGAGATGTTGGAGCCAGTTATAGAACTTCGGAGAGAGGTAAGCCTCCTGTCTAACCCTGTGAGGGGGAAGCTACCCCTAGGTGATATATTTGTTATGTGCTACTTGTTGCTGAGGCTACGTACGCACGAGGCGACGAGAGTCCGTACGTAGCTAGATTTATGTTATGTTAGGGTAGGCTTAGATTCACGCCATGCTATAATTGTACTATTGGAGTTATATTTGCTTGTTTAATTCCTTTATTTTACGTTACGACTTGAGACTAGAATTGCGTAGGGTGTTAGACTTGCTACTGTAGAGATTTGATACGCTACTTGATTTAGCCGCGGAATAATTGTGCTTCCTTACAGTTCATAATTCACAAGTTTATTCGTGAATGGGGTCAAGGACCCGTTAAAGCTTCTTATTCTAATGGAATCGGGTCGTTCGCCTCAGCAGTATAATAGATGCATCTACGGTTTGTGTCGTTCGACCCTCGGCAGTGCGCACATTATGATGGGATCGGGTCGTACGCCTCAGAAGGATTATGTATCATACTCTCATGGGAGTGGGTTGTTCGCCTCGGCAGTATAATAGATGCATCTATGGTTCGTGATGTTAGACCCTTGGCAGTGCGCACATTATGATAGGATCGGGCCGTTTGCCTCGGCAGGATTATGTATCACACTCTCATGGGAGCGAGTCGTTCGTCTCGGCAGGATTATGTATCACACTCTCATGGGAGCAGGTCGTTCGCCTCGGCAATGTAATAGATGTATCTATGGTTCGTGCCGTTCGACCCTCGGTAGTGTGCATATTATGATGGGATCGGGTCGTACGTCTCGACATTTCTATAAAATACTCTTATGGAGTCGTGTGTAATATTTGACAAGAAGCCAGTGTATATATGAGTTTTCCTGATTTGAACTGTGATGGCATGTCTGGTGAGGTCCCTTTTATACATATACTCTGGTTGAGGAGGTCTTGAGTTTATTGTTGAGAGGAGGATTTGTACCACGTATTTATGCTTGTTTATTTCGTTTATTTACTCTGCCTCACATCTATTTACTTCCTACTGTATTTGATTTATTAGACCACTAGTAAGTGTCGATGTCGACCCCTCATTACTACTTCTCCGAGGTTAGGCGAGATACTTACTAGGTACGCGTTGATTTACGTACTCATGTTGCACTTGCTGCACTTATTGTGCAGGTACATATATGTCTAGTGGTCTTTTGGGCGCAAAGGCGCAGCTATTGCGGGGAATTTACCGTGAGTTGCATTCCATGTTATGATATGCAGCATACAGAGTCTCCATCAGAGTTATTTATTTTCTCCTGTCTAACTTGTATTCCAAACAGATGTTGTATTTTTATTATATTTTCCTAGTTGATGCTCATGCACTTATGACATCGGATTTTGGGGGTACCTACTGGGTGTTCATTATTGTAGTTTGCGTAATTATTACCATTTTACCTTGTAATTTATACCTTATACAGAAATTGGAAAATAAAATCACGGATTTTCTACGAGTGCTAGATTTTACACTACTTTTTAATGGGAATTATGATTTTAAAGTAATCAAAATGAGTAATTAAGTTGATCGATCACTGTTGGATTTCCTTACGGTGGCATTAGACACCATCACGACCTATAGTGGATTTTGGGTCGGGACAGCTTGGTATCAGAGGGTTAGGTTCACTTAGGTTTAAGGATGCATGAGCAAGTCTAGTAGAGTTTTGCGGATCGGTACAGAGACGTCTGTACTTATCTTCGAGAGGCTACAGTGTTGTTAAGAGCACTTCCCTTCTTGATTCCTCATCGTGCGATTTGATTCTTTGAGCCTTATGCCTTTATTTCCTTCCTACTTAATTGTACGCGACGTGGAGCGCTTGTTATCACTTGGGGATCGAGGAGTTGTAGTGGTACTGCATACGTGGTGTCGGATATTTTTCCCTGCATATTCGGACAGGCTATTATCGTCTCCTTGTGGAAGGATGTTCTGTTGTTTCAGCTCAGTATCTATTTTTCCGATGGTTTTGAGGCTATGCATAAATTGTTATGATGTTCATGCGTTGTTATCGCACGGTGTTGGTGTAATGGTAGGGTGATTGTGTATGTGTCGAGGTAGTGAATGACTTGAAATGAGGATTTCTCAGTGCATGATTTGGAGGTTCAACATTTAATTCCAATAGAGGAAAGGCAACCGGACTATGGATGTTCATGCTTTGGTTGATGGAGTAACCAGACTTGATATTTTCGAGCGTGGTGGAATTTTCATTTGTGATTCGGTGTCATCGTCCTTGTTTGAACGCATTAAGTTTTATCGGTGTTATGGTCTTCTTTGATTTGCCTTCGGGGCAGGGTGTGGTGAAATAGTGTCTAAGAAGCGGTTGTCAGAGATGGCAGTGTGTAACAATTTCAGAATCGAATCAGTGTTTCGAATGCTCATGGCTCGAGAGAGATGATCTTCGAGGAAGCTTATAGTTGGTAGAAATTTATTAGTTCAGGTGCTATGGAGATGGATTTTGATTTGATGCAACATTTGGGTAGCGAAGGATGAGGAAGGACATGGTGGGAGGTGTCTCACGGTGGTTGAATTGCTAGCAGGTCAAGTATGAAAAGCAGAGGTCAGTATGGAATTCCACATGTGGGCTATCTCCTGTGGGCAGGTTAGCGGTTGCATCACTTTTGATAAAGTTTCTACGAGGAGTTCTACTTACTACCCGATGGAAGGTCAAAAATGCGATCGTGGCTAATAATTTGGAATGTTCATGAGAAGTTTAACAAGAGATTACGAGAAATGTGGCGGGTTAACGGTGCAAGATCATAGTAATTGAGAAAGAGGAATATTTGTAGGCTTTAGGTTTATGTGATTGTAGCTTAAAGCTAAGTGGGGGAGCCCTCCGCCTACGATTGGATCGTGTGGTTGTCCGCTTGTGCTGTTTCTGGTTATCGATGCATTGGTGGATTAATTATGACTAAGAAAAGAAAATATCAGGGGTAATTCGAGTAAAGAACTTGATGAATGTGTGCTATATTTCACCTTATCGATTCATGTACAGGTTTTGGGAAGACTCAGAGTTTATGCTTCTTGTGGATATGATGTGCAAGGAAAAGAATGCATCTGGTTGCTTCTTTAGGTGTTCATGTGCTAACAGAGCGTTGGAGTTTGATTATACTTGAGACCAGGTCAATGTGTATGACTCCCAATAGTGGTTCTAATTGGTTCAAGGATGTAAGCGCAGCGTATAAGGATTTTGGGTCCGTTGTGTATAAGGATTTTGGGTCCGTTAGTGGTTCTAAAGTTTATGATCGAGTTTTTGCAATGGGTATTGAGATAATGTGATCTCATGATTTGGGTCACTCAGGATGAGTGTTGATCGAGTTTCGTTATGTTTTTGAATGGAGCTATTATTATTTCTAAGGCAGGTCAAGAGTAAATTAGAGGAAGTTGGGTCGATTGGTAATGGTTTGAATTAGCATGATTGTGACAATGATCAGTTCCTTCATCGCGTTATGTTATACAGGTGGTTGGTGGTTGTATGTGCGGGCTTGACAGCCACCATAATTTGATTGATTTGGGAGGTATTTGATTCTAATGGCCTTGTTATGTGTAAATGGATCCTGGAAGAGTTATGATGGCTTAGACCACGACTCGAGGTTTGTATTTTCTGCGATTATGGGAATTCAGTTGCGTGTTGCAATGTTTCTTCTAAAATGAGTTGAGTGAAAGGGATTCTAGCCAATGAAGTGTTTATTCTACTAGTAGTTCAGGGGTTATGATGAATTCTTGTACTCTCGCATAGCGGCGCGATAGGTGTAGTGAGCGGCATGGGAATTGGAAGTTGAGGATCAAGGTTGCGGTTCAGTGTTGACAAGAATGTCACGAGCTCGGATGAGCAGGAAAGAATTCAGATGTTTAGAGTAAGCTAGCATTTTCTTTAGTGTCACCTGAGAACGATGTCCTGTGGAAGAGGCTTTGTGTATTGATTTGCAGACTCTTAGTTGGCTTTACAGAATTAGTACAGTTGGTGGTGCGGAGGTGCAGAATTTGCTACCTCGTGCGGAAGGTTGTGGGAGCGTATCCCACGTGAAACATTGTATAAGTGTGACATATTAGTCACTTGATTATTAAAGATGGAAACCAAGCATGGAGATTATGGTACTATCATTAATGTGAGAGTTTATGCCTGGAAGATGCTCTATTCCTTATGTTGTGGACTGTGGGAGTTTGTTCCGGATTGGGATGGCTTCTCACGTATGTCATGAATAGAGCCATTGTGGATCCTTGAAAGGTTGTTGGCCCAGTATGGGATGATCAGAATTGGCTTGGGGTCCATTGGCGGGTCTAATGTGAATGTGTACTCTACATCAGGTCAGATATATTCGTTCGGCATAACATTGCTTGCGGAGGAGTCTTTGGACATTAGATGTATTCCCATTGTCAGCTATTCCATGTAATACTCTATTGTGTCATGTGGGTTATGAGACGGCTTGATTATTCACACATGTGTTGTGATCCCGTGTAGCTTGTGGTATTATATGAGCAGGATGGCTCTCGAGATGTAGGTCATTTATTGCACCATGGTCGTGCTTGGGTTTTGTAGCATATGGCACTATCCATCTCCCCAGGGTTGTATTTATGTACTTGGCGTGCTTGTGGTCGATATTCAGGCATTTCGTAGATATAAGCATTTTGGGTTGATGGATATTTCCTTATTTATTGTTATGTGTTGATCGGGTGGCATGCCGCCACGGGTATGTTGTTTGGATCGGGTTGTACGCCGCAAGGGTACCATGTGTGGATCGGGTTGCACGTCACAATAGTGAGATGTTGAGTACGGTGCCCTATATCTATTATTGTGTATTTTGTTTCTCATTCTCTGAGAAAGGCTCATAGCGTCTGTTCGACCGTTTTATTCGTTACGTGGGCTGGGTAGTTCTTTTTCCAGAGTTCATTCCTCTTTATATGTCATATTCAAGTTATGGCTTGTCAGCGCATTGATGGCGTCATATGAGATCTTGGTCAGTATTTGAGGTGGCTTATTGTGTGAGCAGCTTGTACTGGGTGAGACGAGATTATTGGACCTCAAATTCAGTGCTATCAGATCTATATAAAGTATATTAAAGAGCAAATATTGTTATTCAGCTCAGAATGAGGTAATGGTCCTTGTCAGGAGGAGAGACTCCATGATTTGTTGATTCGACAGGTGGTAATGAGTTTCTACGCATCCCTTTTGTCGTGGCAGCGTTGCAAAAGTTGGAACATGGCTTATATGTATCATGAGGTGTATTGCGGGCATCGGATTTGTGAAATTTCAGCTATTGTGATCGGAGGATGTTATTATGGGAAGACGACTTATGTGATTCATTGTGTGATTTCAGCATAGGTGCCTGATCAGGTTCTGGTACAATGTGTAGTGATTGATACAATGTTCGTATGTTAGAATCAGGTTTTGTAGAGAAATTCGGAGGTTGGAATTTGGTTCTAAGGCTTATTGACTAAATAAAAGAGAGGATCTTCAGTCAAGCTCGAGTTAATGTGCTCACTGGGTTGTGGTGGCACGGGCAGGTGCACAATGTGTTGAACAATGATTTTGGGGCAACTCCGGAGCAGTTCTTAGCACGTTCGAGGACGAATATATGTTTAAGTGGGGGAGAATGTAACGACCCCACTGGTCGTTTTAAGCTCTCGCGCATCTCCCAGAGGTTTGAGGCCTTGAGTAGCTTTATTTCAGGTATTATTGCTTGTATGTGTGGTCGGAATTGAATTTCGGGAAGTTCGGAGTTGATTTGGAGAGAAAATTCTAATTTCGGAAGCTTTAAGTTGGAAGAATTGACTAAGGTTTGACTTTTGAGTAAACGACCTCGAAATCAGAATTTGAAGGTTCCAATAGGTTTGTATGTTGATTTCGGACTTGGGCGTATGCTCGGGTTGAGTATCGGGTGGCCCGGGAGCATTTCTGCGCTTATTATGGAAAGCTAACTTTTTAAAAGTTTAAGAATTTTTTAAGTTTGATTTGAAGTGGACTTTGGTGTTATCGATTTTCGTTTGAGGTTTTGAGCCTTCGAATAGTTTCTTATTGATATTTGTGATTTGCACGCAAAGTTTGGCGTCATTCCGGAATGTTTTGATATGGTTCAAACATGTCCATCGATGTTTGGAAGTTTGAAACTTTAAAGAAGGATTTCAATCGCCGATTCGTAGTTTCGATATTGTTTGGCGTGATTTGAGGCCTCGACTAAGTTCGTAATTTGTTTTGGGACGTGTTGGTATATTTGGTCAAGGTTCCGGGGGCCACGGGTGGATTTCGGATGGTTAACAGAACTAATTTTGGACTTAAGGAAAAGCTTGAAAATTCTGGTTGCTGGTGCAACCGCTTCTACGGAAGCTTCATCACAAAAGCGACCTCGCAGAAACGACCTCGCAGAAGCGAAGCAGTGAATCGTAAAAGCGAGGAAGGCTGGCTGGGGAAAGCTTCACAAAAGCGGAAAATGGAACGCTTTTGTGGCCTCGCAGAAGTGACAGAGTGGTCGCATAAGCGAGCTGGAGCGTAGAGGAAACTATGGCTCCGCACCTGCGGTTGCGCAGAAGCGGGAAGGAGTCTGCAGGTGTGATGGGGCTGCTGACCAGTGGACTTCGCAGATGCGCATTTTTGGTCGAAGAAGCGATGCCGCAGATGCAATGGTTCTGTCCACATAAGCAAAACTGTACAGAACATAAGGGATCAAACTTGGTCATTTTGTCATTTTCGTTTGGGATTTTGGAGCTCGATGTTTGGACAAATATTTAGGGGTTTTTATCATGCAACACAAGGTAAGTAATTTTCGACTTGTTGTGACCTAAATGTATGGTTTATATGTGGATTTAAGGAGGACAACTTTGGGAAAATTGTGGGATTTTGGTAGGAAACCTAAAATTGATAATGTTTTATTTTGACAACAATTTTGGAAATGGAATTAGGAATAAATTAGATATTTGAGTTCATAATGTTATGGGTAAAGTTTATCTTCAAATATTTTCGGAATCCAGGCACATGGGCCTGAGGCTACGTACGCACGAGGTAACGAGAGTCCGTACGTAGCTAGATTCATGTTATGTTCGGGTAGGCTTAGGTTCACGCCATGCTATAATTGTACTATTGGAATTATCTTTGCTCGTTTAATTCCTTTATTTTACGTTACGACTTGAGACTAGACTTGTGTAGGGTGGTAGACTTGCTATTGTAGAGATTTGATGCGCTACTTGATTTAGCCGCGGAATAACTGTGTTCCCCTTACGAATTTCTCATGCGTTGTGCGTTTTCATCGAAAATCTTCCTTACAGTTCATAATTCACAAGTTTATTCGTGAATGGGGTCAAGGACCCGTTAAAGCTTCTTACTCTATTGGGATCGGGCCGTTTGCCTCGGCAGTATAATAGATGCATCTATGGTTCATGACGTTTGACCCTCGGTAGTGCGCACATTATGATGGGATCGGGCCGTTTGCCTCGGAAGGATTATGTATCACACTCTCATGGGAGCGGGTTGTTCGCTTCGGCAGTATAATAGATGTATCTATGGTTCGTGTCGTTCGACCCTCGGCAGTGTGCATATTATGGTGGGATTGGATCGTACCCCTCAACATTTTTATAAAATACTCTTATGGAATCGTGCGTAATATTTGACAAAGAGCCAGTGTATCTATGAGTTTTCCTGATTTGAACTGTGACGACCTATTTGGTGAGGTTCCTTTTATACATATACTCCGGTTGAGGAGGTAACTACTAACTGAGAGCTTGAGTTTATTATTGAGAGGAGGATTTGTACCACGTATTGATACTTGTTTATTTCGTTTATTTACTCTGCCTCACATCTATTTACTTCCTACTCTATTTGATTTATTGGACCACTAGTAATTGTCGATATCGACCCCTCGTCACTACTTCTCCGAGGTTAGGCGAGATACTTACTGGGTACGTGTTGATTTCCGTACTCATATTGCACTTGCTGCACTTATTGTGCATGTACATATATGTCTAGTGGTCTTTTGGGCGCAAAGGCACAGCTATTTCGGGGACTTTACTGTGAGATGCATTCCATGTTATGATCAGCAGCTTACAGAGTCTCCATCAGAGTTATTTATTTTCTTCTGTCTAACTTGTATTCCACATAGATGTTATATTTTTATTATATTTTCCTAGTTGATGCTCATGCAATTGTGACATCGGATTTTGGAGGTACCTATTGGTGTTCATTATTGTAGTTTGCGTAATTATTACCATTTTACCTTGTAATTTATACCTTATACGGAAATTGGAAAATAAAATCACGAGTTTTCTACGAGTGCTAGATTTTACACTACTTTTTAATGGGAATTATGATTTTAAAGTAATCAAATTGAGTAATTAAGTTGATCGATCACCGTTGGATTTCCCGACGGCGGCGTTAGGCACCATCACGATCTATAGTGGATTTTGGGTCGTGACAGCCTGGTATCAGAGCGTTAGGTTCACTTAGGTATCACGAGTCATGAGCAAGTCTAGTCGAGTCTTGCGTATCGGTACGAAGAGGTCTGTACTTATCTTCGAGAGGCTACAAGGTTGTTAGGAGCACTTTCCTTCTTGATTCCTCATCGTGCGATTTGATTCTTTGAGGCTTATGCCTTCATTTCCTTCTGTCACGACCCAAAATCTCACCTGTCGTGATGGCGCCTATCTCAATGCTAGGCAAGCCGAAAATATCAATAAACCACCATCTCTTTTAAATTTGAAAACATAATAATTAAATTCAGCGGAAGAAACTCACAATTTCAAATATAACACTCCCAAAATCCGATGTCACTGAGTACATGAGCATCTAATATGAATACGAATTCTGACTGATTAAAATCTCTAGCTGAAAATATTGAAAAGTACAATAATTAAACAGGAAGGGAATGAAGTCTGCGGACGTCAAGAAGCTACCTTGATAGTCCCCAACAGAATTAACTTTGAAATCTAGCAGCCGCCACATCCGGGAGCACCTGGAGCTGCACACGAGGTGCAGAGTGTAATATGAGTACAACTAACTCAATAAGTAACAAGACTAACCTTTGGGCTGAAAGTAATGACGAACTCTGCAGGTACAGTCCAGTATAAATAATGGTACAAAAATGTAGGCATGCTTTTAAGTTTATCAGTTAACTCAGTACAAGTAAAATAGATCAATACTGCATGATATGAGGTATATCACATCTCAGTAGAAAGACCTTATGTAAATACTGGTCATAAATTATTCGATCACTCGGTACTTTTTATGGCCAATCCAGCATAGGGGTGTTCCAACCCGTATTTAAATACACATCGACTGACAGTCAGTCAGTTAGTACCGTATAAGGAAAATCCAGCCCTGGGGTAATTTATCCCCAAATGTAAATGATACGGGCATTATAAATCAGTAAGGTATGTCCATGCCCTGGGAAATCCATCCCGAACGCGATCGCATCCCGCTTCACGCGATCGCGAAGCACAAAACTCAGCAGCCCTCAATTAACCTTACGCGATCTCGGATATCACCACACAATCTCAAAGCACAAAACCTCTACTGACCAACTAAGCCTACGCGATCGCAGACGCTTTCATGCGATCGCATATAAGGAAATCAGATACAGATATCAGAAAATTCCAGCAGGTGTTTTAGTCCAAATTTTGATCCGTTAACCATCCGAAACTCACCCGAGCCCCTCGGGAGTTTAACCAAATATACCAATAAGTCCTAAAGCATCATACAAACCTAGTCGAACCCTCGAATCATCTCAAACAACACTAAAACCACTAATCATACCCCAATTCAATCCTAATGAACTTTGAAACTTTCAATTTCTACAAACAACGCTGAAACCTATCAAATCACGTCCGATTGACCTCAAAGTTTTCATAAAAGTCATAAATTACATAACGGGCCTATTAAAATTTTCAGAATCAGATTTCGACCCTGATATCAAAAATTCAACCCCCCGGTCAAACTTCCCAAAAATTTAACTTTCGGCATTTCAAGCTCAATTCCTCTACAGACCTGCAAATAATTTTTCGGACACGCTCCTAAGTACAAAATCACCATACGGAACTATTGAAATCATCAGAATTAAATTCGGAGGTCGTTTACACATAAGTCAATATCCGGTCAACTATTTCAACTTAAGCTTCCAACATGAAAATTCATTCTTCCAAGCTAACTCTGACATACCTTAAAACCAAAACCGACAATTAACACAAGTCATAATACCTCATAGGAAGTTATTCAAGACTTCAAATAGTTGAAAGGAGTGTAAATGATCAAAACGATCGGTCGGGTTATTACAATCTCCCCCACTTAAACATACGTTCGTTCTCGAACGTGCCAAGAGTTGTTCCAAGCCATCACATCACTATTCCATCTACCACGCACATACGTGGGGATGATCCCACGTCACCCTATTATGTGTAAATTGTATGGGCCTGACAACATAACATAATTGAAAATCATTACTTCAATCTTAGCCCATAAACTTTGGAAGTCAATTTCCAACATTCAGAATTTCTTTTTAAGACCTGAATCTCACATACACATGCTCTATGAGTTTGAACAAGCTGTATCAAGCCATAACCATAACCCCAGATATAATCACTTTAACATACTACAAAACTCGCATGCTCGCAACATCAGTTTCGATCACATTGACTACTCCAAAGTAACCCGGTAATAGTATTAAACTCCATATCAAACAAAACTTCGTTCTAAAACCTTCGTACACTGCTGATAATGAAAGAAACACGTGAAATCTCATAATACCTTATCAGATTGAGCTCCAACCAGAACCATAATCACTTTCTAAGATGACCTTCAATATTATCCTCCCAATATACCATAATCAAACATGATAGTATCCATTCCAGGTCCAATAACCTTATATTATTAAACATAACTATCCCATTGACATGCCACACCAATACAACTAAATCCACAACTATGCAACCTTGTACCCAAAATGGAAGATGGCTCAAAGTAGAGAACTGTATTGTAAGTTCAACAAGCACTACCACAACTGTAATGCTATAAGCTCATTATATATAGTAGAACCAAGACACACAAATTTAATAGCAGTAACCAGCTCTTCTAGAGCTCACATTTACATCACTCGCACGGACAACTCACGTGTTATAGTATCAATATCTGAGCCCGCACGGACAACTCATGTGCCAATAATATCAATAATTTGAATATCAAAAGCCTCCAGGAGAGTACCGTAATACCAATGAACATCCGTAAATCAAAACACAATGCCCCTTTCAACCGCACACCCTTTCCAGGGATTACCGAGCAACTATAACATTAATCTAAATATATAACACTGACTATTCCGTCCAGAATTCGTGATCTTCCTTTCAAGAATGAACTGTCACCTCATACATATACATCTAAATTCCGCACAACACACCACATCTATCACGTGAAAAGCACGAGAATCTCATTATAAACTCTGAGTCACCAGCAAATTTCATACCATATTAGTTGGAAACTTTTCTCTTGCTTCTTTCTAGGAGGAAATCACAATGCACAACATGTTCCCTACACCGGTAGAAAATATCCAATTCAAACCATGGTAGAAACCATTAAGAACACTTTGAAATCCATTTTCACCTAATCAAGCTATCAGAACTAATTTCCTCTATCTCGCCGAAGCCACGCTGGTCACCAAAATCCAAAAATATTACCACCAAAACATTTGTAAAGCCTCCACATCACTATTACCCAAAAGAACTGAGCATGCCATTACCATACGGGTCTAGCCTACTACCCAGTGGTCCTATTTTCTCCGAGGTTCTCCTGAATTACCCTCAAGTTGACGTTTCTCCTTATTAGAACACTACTACCCTTACCCAAAGCTCACTATAAGACATCCCAACATAAAACCACACCGTCCTAAGATCCATAAGCCATTGTATTCTTCTTAAGAACCACAAAAGTACCACAACCATAGCACTCACTCTAAAAATACCTTATGGCAATTTAAAATTGTTCCTTTTCCCTTCTTATACTGGAATGTGGAATCCATAGTCATACAGAATTAACGCAAGTCCCCCACTATCCAGTGCAATAACCGATTCTGGTGATAACAAATTCTGACAATTTTTCAATTGACACATATACATTTTGAATCCATTATAACCCTTTTGAAAGTCACCCACTATGCTCAAATCTAAATTGTACCGCCCGAACGGGCCAAAAGACACAAGCCCCCATTAGTACATCCCCCAAAGAAGTAACCCTGCCTTAACACCACCAATCAAATTCATACTCCGTGCGCACTATATCCTTCAAAATAACAATTTAATCATCTCATGATTTTTCATAAAGTGCAATATAACCCGCATTTAAGAAATATTCTTTCTCAAGTCATCCCGGATCTCAACCTCTGCAAGTCATAACTAATCCACAAGTGTACCTTGGAACGAAACCAATACCGCACACAATCGCGCACTCAAATCGTAGATAACAGACTCCTCCACTTGGCCCAAAGCCATATAACAAAACATCTGATATCTCACCATACCCAGATAAGATCTAAATTGACCATACTAAAATAAAAGATCAACTCTAGTCTCGTCCCCTAATAATATCCACACACGACCGATACACCTGGTACACAGTTATAGTATCGCCCATCGGCGTAGATACATGAACAGGTGAAACTAAGGACTAACGGGGCATATCCATAAAGTGAACAAAAATATGATGAAACATATAAATATGTGGAACCGGGGTCAAATAATATAGATGCCCTCCCTGTGGCACACTGAGACAATACCTGTGATCACTGCATCTGAAGCAACAGTATCTGGTCTGGTAGGAAAAGCATAGAATCGACCCTGACCGCCACCGGATCGACCTCCCCCTCTTGGGCGACCCCTAGCTGACTGAGCCACACCCCGAGCTGGCTGAGCGGGTGGTGGAGCAACTGGTACAGAAGTAGTAGCCTGACTTCTCTACTGAACAGGACCTCGCATATGGCGGGGACAATATTTCCTCACATGGCCCAGCTCTCCACACTCATAGCACTTCATCTCGAAGAATGGTGGCGAGTTCTGAGGTGGACCTCGGGAACCAGAATAACTACCAGAAAGACCTGGTACATATGATCCCTGAACTGATGGTGCACGGAGCGTACTCGGGGCTGGAAGTGCACTGAGAGCTGAAAGACTCTGATGAGAACTGTATGAACCATCTTGCTGGATGATGCACCACAGTGAACTGGACGACCCCTATTGTGGTAGAACTTCCCTTCACAAGGTACCCCACCAAAACTGCCCGAACCTCGAGGCCTCTTAGCCTCCCTGTCACTGCGCTCCTGGCTACGGACCACCTCTATCTGTCGAGCAATGTCAACCACCTCGTCAAAAGTGGCACCAGATACCCTCTCCCTAGTCATATGCAACTGCAGCTGATACGTGAGGCCATCAATGAACCTCCTAATCCTCTCCCTATCAGTGGGAACCAACCAAACTACGTGACAAGCCAACTCAGAAAATCTCATCTCGTACTGTGTCACGTACATGCCATACTGATGTAACTGCTCAAACTATCTGCGCAGCTCCTCTTTGCTAGACTACGGCACAAACTTCTCCAAAAAGAGAATGGAGAACTCATGCCATGTAAGTGGTACTGCACCAACCGTCCTGCACCTCTCATAAGCCTCCCACCATCTGAAGGCAGCCCTAGAAAACTGAAAAGTAGTGAACGAGACCCCACTAGTCTCCAGAATACCTGCCGTCTGAAGCATCCGCTAGCACTTATCCAGAAAACCCTGAGCATCCTCTGACTCAGCACCGCTAAATGGTGGAGGTCTAAGCCTCCCAAATCTCTCAAGTCTTCTCTACTCATCATCTGCCATAACAGGGACTACCGGGGCCTGAGCGGCTGCAACTGGCTGGGCTGGTAGTGCCCCCGGTATCTGAAGTCCTTGTACTACCTGGTCTGGAGTACGGGAAATGGGTGTATGAGTACCTCCCCTAGCCTGAGAAGTGGCAGGTGCGGCCTGAGTCAAAACAACCTGGGCAAGGCCAGTGCAAACTGTCAATATCCGGGCCAAAGTCTCCTGAAGGCCTGGAATCTCAATGGGTACAGTTGGTGCCTGAGCTGGTGCAACTGATGGCACTACAGGTGCTGGTCCCACTGTGGTACGAGCTACACCTCGACCTCTACCATGGCCCAGGCCTCTCGCGGCCCTAACTGGTGGCTGACCGTCCGATCCGGTAGTACGTGTCCTCACCATCTATGAGAGAATAGAATAATAAGACTTTTAGTTTCCGAAATCAACAAGTTCGCATGACTGAATACAATAAAGTGAAATTTCCTAAGGGTTCGGCAGCCTCTCGAAGATAAGTACAGACGTCTCTGTATCGATCTGCAAGACTCTACTAAACCTGCTCATGACTCGTAAGACCTATGTAACCTAGGCTATGATACCAACTTGTCACGACCCAAAATCTCACATGTCGTGATGGCGCCTATCTCAATACTAGGCAAGCCGAAAATCTCAATAAACCACTATATCTTTTAAATTTGAAAACATAATAATTAAATTCAGCTAAAGAAACTCACAATTTCAAATATAACACTCCCAAAACTTGGTGTCACTGAGTACATGAGCATCTAATATGAATACAAAGTCTGACTGATAAAAGCACTGTTTGAAATATAGAACAATACAATAATTAAACAGGAAGGGAATCAAGTCCGCGGACGTCAAGTAGCTACCTTGATAGTCCCCAACAGAATTAACTTCAAAATCTAGCAGCCGCTGTATCCGGGAGCACCTGGATCTGCACATGAGGTGTAGAGTGTAGTACGAGTACAACTAACTCAATAAGTAACAGGACTAACCACTGGACTGAAAGCAATGACGAACTTTGCAGGTACAGTCTAGTATAAATAATGGTACAAAAATATAGGCATGCTTTCAAGTTCATGCCCTGGGAAATCCATCCAGAATATATATATAATCATCTACGCTCACTGGGGGTGTGTACAGACTCTGGAGGGGCTCCTTCATTCCAAGCGCTATATAAAGCCGATATGGCCTACTGCAGGCGGGCAGTCTGAATCTGTATAATAATAAAGCCTATAAGTCCTGCTGCAGGCGGGCAACCCCGATCCATAAAATAGCAAAGCCTATAAGACCTTCTGCAGGCGGGCAGCCCCGATCCATTGAATAGTAATGTATAAAGCCATTATGGCCTGCTGCAGCGCGCAGCTCGATCCCATAAATGTCCTCACACTGGACGAATATGACTGAGTGTGTAATGTATATTTTTGAAACAACTTAATTCAATAGAAACACGACCCCATGGGTCCTAAAATATTGGCACGTAGCCTAAACATGATATTTAATAAGAGTCTCAGCTCAATTTCTCTAACGCATGGAACATGTTCAGATAATAACATGATTCATTAATTTTACAATTGCACAAGATTTATTCCAAACACAATTTCTATGGTGCACACCCACATGCTCGTCACCTATCATGTGTGTCACCTCCAAACAATTTATATCATACCGAATTTAGGGATTCATACCCTCATAACCAAGTTTAGAAGTGTTACTTACCTCAAACCATGTAATTCTTTACTCCGCTATGCCTTTGCCTTGTGAATTGGCCTCCAAACGCCTCGAATCTAACCACAATTAATTCGATTCAGTTAATAAACGTTATTGGAACTAATTCCATAAGTAAATACTAATTTTCCATAAAAATTCCAAATTTATCTCAAAAATTGCCTGTGGGGCCCACGTCTCAGAATCCGGAGAAAGTTACAAAATATGAACGCCCATTCAACCACGAGTCCAACCATACAAATTTTACTTAAATCCGACATCAACTCGACCCTCAAATCTCCAAACTAAACTAAGAGGGTTTTCACAATTTTCCAACTTAATTCACCTATTAAATGTTAAAAACAACCATGGATTCGGGTAATTTAACCAATATTGAGTTAAGAACACTTATCCCGTTGTTTCCTCTGAAAATCTCCCAAAAATCGCCTCTTCCCGAGCTTCAATCCATAAAAAAATAGAAAATGGGATGAAGTCCCATTTTCAGAACTTAAACTCTCTGCCCAGTCATTTGCTCTACGAGATCGCGAACATTCTCACGCGATCGCGAAGAACAGTTTTCCACTGACCAGATTTAACCCTACGCGATCGCGGACTTTCCCACGCGATCATGATGCACAATATCATAGACCTATGTGATCGCGAACTCGTTCACTCGATCGCAAAGCACAAAATGCGTGACTTCTATCTCCGCTCCACTTACTCTACGCGAACGTGACCTTCTTCACGCGTTCGCGAGTCACAAAATCTCAAAGCTACGCGATCACATCCCGCTTCACGCGATCGCGAAGCACAAAACTCAGCAGCCCTCAGTTAACCTTATGCGATCATGAATATCACCACGCAATCATAAAGCACAAAACCTCTACTGACCAACTAAGCCTACGCGACCGCAGACGCATTCACGCAATCGCGTATAAGGAAATCAGATACAGATATCAGAAAATTCCAGTAGCTGCTTAAGTCCAAATTTTGATCCGTTAACCATCCGAAACTCACCCGAGCCCCTAGGGACCTTAACTAAATATACCAACAAGTCCTAAAATATCATATGAACCTAGTCGAATTCTCAAATCATCTCAAACAACACTAAAACCACGAATCATACCCCAATTCAAGCCTAATGTACTTTGAAACTTTCAATTTCTACAAACAACGCAAAAACTTATCAAATCACATCCGATTGACCGCAAATTTTGCACACAAGTCATAAATGACATAAAGGACCTATTAAAATTTTCAGAATCAGATTTTGACCCCGATATCAAAAAGTCAACCCCCCGGTCAAACTTCCCAAAAATTCAATTTTCGGCATTTCAAGCCTAATTCCTCTACGGACCTCCAAGTAATTTTTCGAACACGCTCCTAAGTCCAAAATCACCATACGAAGCTATTGGAATCATCAGAATTATCGTTTACACATAAGTCAATATCCAGTCAACTATTTTAACTTAAGCTTCCAACATGAAAATTCATCCTTCCAAGCTAACTCCGAAATAACTTAAAACCAAAACCGACAATTCACGCAAGTCATAATACCTCATAGGAAGTTATTCAAGACTTCAAATAGTTGAAAGAAGTGTAAATGCTCAAAACGACCTGTCGGGTCGTTACACCTTCCTACTTAATCTTATGCGACGTGGAGCACTTGTTATTACTTGGGCATCGAGGAGTTGTATTGGTACTGCAGACGTGGTGTCAGATGCTCTTGCCTGCGTATTTAGGCAGGCTATTATCATATCCTTGTGGAAGGATGTTTTGTTATTTCAGCTCAGTATCTATATTTTTGATGGTTTTGAGGCTATTCATAGATTGTTATGATATTCATGCATTGTTATCGCACGGTGTTGGTGTAATGGTAGGGTGCTTGTTTATGCGTCGAGGTAGTGAATGACTTGAAATGAGGATTTCTCAGAAACAACCTCACAGAAGCGAAGCAGTGAATCGCAGAAGCGAGGAAGTCTGGCTGGAGAAGGCTTCGCAAAAGCGGAAAATGGAACGCTTTTGTGGCCTCGCAGAAGCGACAGAGTGGTTGCATAAGTGAGATGGAGCGTATAGGCAACTATGGCTCCGCACATGCGGTTGCGCAGAAGCAGGAAGGAGTCCGCAGGTGCGATGGGGCTGCTGACCAGTGGACTTCGCAGATGCATATTTTTGGTCGCAGAAGCGACATCTCAGATGCAAGGGTTCTGTCCACATAAGAGAAATTGGATAGAACATAAAAGATCGAACTTGGTCATTCTGTCATTTTCGTTTGGGATTTTGGAGCTCGGGTTTTGGGCGAATATTTAGGGGTTTTCATCATGCAACACAAGGTAAGTAATTTCCCACTTGTTGTGAGCTAAATGTATGGTTTATATGTGGATTTAAGGAGGAATATTTAGGAACAATTGTGGGATTTTGGTAGGAAACCTAAAATTAATAATTTTAGATTTGGACCACGATTTTGGAAATGGAATTAGGAATAAATTATATATTTGAGTTCGTAATGTTATGTGTAAAGTTTATCTTCAAACAGTTTCGGAATCCGGGCACATGTGCCTGAGGGTTGAATTTGTTGGCTTATTGAGCGGAGTTGGGGATCAGTATAAATTGTTAAATTATACGTATAGGGTATATTTTGATTGGTTTGCATGTTGTTTGACTAGTTTTGGAATGATGTCCATCGGTTTGAGGTGTTAGAGAGACGTTGGAGCCAGTTATGGAGCTTCGGAGAGAGGTAAGTCTCCTGTCTAACCCTGTGAGGGGGAAGCTACCCCTAGGTGATGTATTTGTTATGTGCTACTTGTTGCGGGTGCTACGTACTCACGAGGTAATGAGAGTCCGTACGTAGCTAGATTCATGTTATGTTTGGGTAGACTTAGGTTCACGCCATGCTTTAATTGTACTATTGGAGTTATCTTTGCTCGATTAATTCCTTTATTGTACGTTACGACTTGAGACTAAACTTGCTTAGGGTGTTAGACTTGCTATTATAGTGTTACACCCTATATTTTCGTACGCGAAAGTAAGCCATAAGTAAATTGATGGAAGCTCGGAAATGAGATGTTTCATCCCGCATTTTCGTATGTTAAAGTTTTGTCGTAAGTTAATCGATGTAAGTTCGGGAATGAGATTATTTAGAGATTATAAGCATTATGCTATTTCAAATAAGTGATGAGTAAATTCGTGAAGGTGAGAGGATAAGCAAATCGAAGAAAATACATTTCGTCAAAATTTGACAATTTGGGATAAAATATGGTCCGAGCTATAATACCCGGTATTTATGGACTAGTACCATACAAGGTACCGCATGACCATGATAAAGGTGTATAAATTGTGTTAAAAGTGAGTAGCATTTTAAGTAAGTTGAGATAATTTTTAATTATGTGAATTATTGGTTAATGGAAAAATTAGAAAGTTAATTAATATTAGTGGGTAATTAATTAATAATTTGTGGATAAGCCTAAAAGGCCCCCAACGTGGCAGCAAGTTTTGGCCAAATTAATGACTCTTAAGTCATGCAATTTGGTGGCACAATTAGAGGACTTGTGGCCAAAGTCATCAAAGTGTGGGGCCCACACCCACTAATACAAAAGACTTCTTGAATTCACAAAATAAGATACTTACATCCTATAAAGTGACGGATAAACTTCAGCAAAGAAAAGTTACATAAGGTTAGGATCAAATTCAAAAGAGAGATATATCTATCTTCAAAAAGCAACAGATGAGTTCTTAAAAATAGGAATTCATATGAATCCTTACTATTATGATATTAGGGTAGCGTTTGGAATGACTACAAGGAAGTAAGGATTTCACTGGTTTGCAACAAAAGACGGTAAGTGTTATGGCCTCGTCGTCTAAGAGAGCACGGTATAATCTTGTTCAAGAATATCATACGGATTTTTTCCTACTTCAACCCGCCGTTACGCGTTTTTCGCAAAAGACGTGGGTTAGAGGGATTGCTAAAAAAATCGGTTTAGGTATGTTAAGGCTATCCCTTCTTTTCTTTTGGCATGGTCCAAATGATACAAATCAAACGAGCAAAATATGCAACTTTCATAAATGAATCTATTCATAGAAATACTACGGATGTCTATATTCTTGATTCCCCATGTGAATTATTATTATATCTTCTGTTCATGGGTCTCAGAAAAATACGTAAGTTGATAAAGTTTATCCGAAAGGCATATTGATTTTATGACATCCTGAGAAATCTTATTAACGTAATTCTTATGCATTTCATGCATTTATACATGCACATTGACCCATGACCAGATGGCGCTATATATGTGTGTGTGTGTATATATATATATATGTTTGTATATGTATATGGGATATGGGAAATGTTACGACGTTATATACGCACCACCACTTGCTCAACTAGTATACATTGATGATTTGCCCACAGTGGCCAAAATGATATGATGGGATGCCCTCGGAGTCTTGATGATGATATGAACACATATACCCATGCATGGTATGACATTTATACGCATATGCATGATATTATAATATTAAATGATTCACAGAGCTATTCAGATATACATGTTGAGTCTTTTACTCCATATTTCTCTTATGTCTATTGTTTACTGATTTTCATTCCTTACACTCTTGGTACATTATTTGTACTAATGTACCTTTTTCCCGGGGACACTGCGTTTCATGCCCGCAGGTCCCGATAGATAGGTCGAGAGTTCTCCAAGTAGGATATCAGCTCAGTGGAAGGTGTTGGTGCGCTCCATTTGCTCCGGAGTTGCTTGTTTGGCCAATATAATTTAGACATGTATTGTTTGGTATGGCAGGGCTCTGTCCCGACCTTTATAACAATTATGTATTCTTTGAGGCTTGTAGATAGATGTCATGTACGTAAAAGACTGTATGGACTCTTTGGCTTATGTTTAATGTACGAGTGATTATTTTGTCCTTATAGGCCCATATGTCTTAAGTATAAATTGTATTTCATATTATATCCTACTTATCTCACGGAAGCCTCTCCAGGTCAGTTATCTATGATAGTATGATATGAAAAGATACGTTATGTTGGTACTCGGTTGAGTAAGGTACCGGGTGCCCGTCACGGCCCATCGCTTTGGGTCGTGACAAAAGTGGTATTAGAGCAGTTATGTCCTAGGGAGTCTACAAGTTGTTTCTAGTAGAGTCTTATTTATGGGTGTGTTGTGCACCACACTTATAAGCAGGAGGGTACAAGGAATGTAAGACTGTCACTCTTTCTTCTTACTCTAGATTGGTGGTAGAGATCAGTTGTAAGAGTTGAGTCAGAAGAAATCGATTTTGCATGTTACAACCCATGTTTTCGTACGTACAAGTCGTCATAAGTCAATTGATGTAAGCTCAAAAATGAAATCATATTTGAAAAGTTTGCAAAGTAAGTTAAGCATATTACCTCGGAGGTTACAAATATTGAAGATCATGAACAACAAGTACAAAGATGGTTGGAAGTTTCAGAAGCTAAAGGAATTGAAAA
>AWOL01S0015190.1:130945-147618 GCA_000715115.1 Nicotiana otophora | reverse complement strand
TGATATTTTCAGATGATTCAGAATATGGTCTCATCGGCGTAGGTTAAGGGTTATTCCTCTAGAGTTCACAGTTACAGAGTGGTACGCTCGGGCCGAGTATGGTACCAGGTGCCGGCCATGTCCCTTCAGGTTTGGGGCGTGACATTGCATGAGTCTTATGATGAGTAAATGTGAGGTCTTCAGCAGATCATGTGTGTACTAAAATGTGTAAGGTTCCTGATAAGGAGTTTTAAGGCAATAATATTCATCCACTCTTACGGTAAAAAGGGAACAAGAGAATCGAAAGGTAGACACAAGTTTCAGCAAGTAAAAGAAGCAAGGTGAAGAAGGGTACGAGGTACCCAGTTAATGAAGATTAACAGTATTTACAATTCAGGTCGAGAAATATAAGCATTCTGAGTTACCTTCAATAGTAACAGAGGTATGTACAATCGGCCACACCTCTCTCAGTTATGCCTTATTGGGGAATAACAGGTGTAGTTTAAGAAAAGGACGGGATATCAAGATCCAACTAGGGTGAGAGTAACCTAAAATGGTGAATGGATTATTTGTGTTAGTTGACATTTCCGAAGGATATTACAAAGGTGCTAATAGATCTTCTTGTGAGATACTCATATGGTGCACTCTAGAATATTACAATTACATGTGAATACTGAAAGCCTGGAAGGGATAAATATTACCTTAGTTTGACTTGTGTCCCTAGTAGAGTGAGAATGTTAAGCAACGTGAAGAGCCAGTGGATGGAGCAAAGGCGAGCTAAAAGCAAAAGAATGTCTTGTTCGAGTTTTCAGAATAAAGTGATAGGCATAAATGTTAGCGGGAAATAAGAAGAGAGTTAATGAAGCATTATGAGTAAGATGTAATACATGGATGGCAATGGTAGATCAAAATGATGACAGTATTATAGAGTCTATAGTCAATTGAAGGAAAAGACGAGAGGTGACATGCCTTGAGACAACAAAAGAGTATAGGCCATAAAGTCATATCCTCATTTCAAGAAATAAGTTCGTGACTCCAACGCGACTACCGGAAGGAAAAGTTAGACCCCAGAACAATAGAAATCAGTATGGGCTGGTGAACAAGATAAACTAAACATGAATTAGGGATTGAATGATTGAATAATAGTCGGCATCATGAGAATTTCAGATTTCGTTCCGACGATAATAGAATGGACGACAGAACAATAACTTTTAAAGGTCATTCAGGAAGACTCTTTCCTAAAGCAAGAATTGTGAGCAAAGTTAAGCTTAAGGGACTGTATGTGCCAGTTATACTAAGTGTCACCCTCGCGAGTAAGGAATTTCGTTATCCTTGGTACATAAGGATTACCGCGAGGTGAGTAAGGATCATCGATGTTGTGAAAAGACGCCAAAGAGGAAGAGGTAAAACATCTATAGGTAGATAGTCGAAGCACTAAATCTTAGTACTCCCCTAAATGGGGGGAATATGGAGTGATGTGACATTAAGTCAGAATTAAGTGGTTCTAGTAATTATGGAATGGTAAAGGAGGAATGCAATAAAAATGAGAAAGGGATGAGAATGCACTTATTCAAAACCTACAGATATGCTATTATTCCAGAACATTATGCAAACACGACGTCAAGGAAAGGAAGTAAGGGTTCCTTCCCGGGATGTTATTGATAAATAAAGAGCCAGTGCGAAAGGTAAGTTAAGACAAAGGAAATAAATCAAGAAAGATTACGCTGAACATTGATATGAGAATGAGCCAGCGAGTAGTTGGTAGTTGATTCAGGAAGGGCCTAGTTATGGCTAGACAGGAGGTTACAGACGAGTCAGCAGATCGTGCAAGATAAATATAGTAAAACCCAATATAGTGAATTCAGCCTCGCAGTAATATCATTGTAATACTTGAGAAATATTCAGATAAGAGTTGGGATAGTTAAAGGTACCGTATGAGTATTACGGGAATAAAAGAGAGTGTCACTGGGAAGACAGTCAAAACATCAGTTCAGAAGCAACCCTACAAGCATAAGGGCATGGAGGTAAGTAACTACGGATAATTATAGGCGAGGAAGGACATCAAAAAATTCCATCGAGTATTCGATGTAATAAGCTCGCAGCTTTACAAGAGTCAGAGGGTCCTTAAGTACTACAATGAAAGACTAGCTGAGGAAATAAGGAAGAAGGCTTCAACCTAAGCACAGTGACCGAAAGAGGAAATGGTCTTGTAACAACAGTCTCACAACAACATTGTAAGCACTCTATAAGAAAGTGGGGGGAGTAAAACCAAAAGTAATATTCGGGATCATATGAGTTGCACGAAAACTCCGACACGCAACAAGGAGGCAGAAAGGCCATGAAAGGTAATAGCTTACATTTAAAGAAAGCTGAGAAGGAATGAAAAGAATTATTCGATCAGTGATCCAGAGTAAGTTACATTATGAATGCACTTTAGATTTCGGAGTATTATCCATGCAACATATATGTTGACAATCATACAGCCGTAGAAAACTCCGGTATAAGCAAAAGAAAGAATTGAATCCAGGTCATAGACAAAGGATTGAATTGTTAGATTATGGTATCACGGATATTCCATAGCACCCATGAAAGGCTAAATTAATAACTAATATCATGAGCTATAGATCGGAAGATAGCTTAAGCCTACATAAAGGCTGATCAGAAGGAAGAGGAAACTAAAGAGTTACATCAACGAAGTAAATCAGGAGTCTAATTATTGGACCCAGAAAATTATAGACATCATGATTGAGAACATTGCAGAATTACTTTTAATATCAGAAGTAAAAGAAAAATAGTACAACAACCATATTCTATAACAGCTCTACGAGAAAGCCAGTTAGAAGAGTACCAGCCTCATAAAAAGTCAGTATGAAGCTCCCACCGAATTGTGTATGCACCAGAGGTGCAAGTATTATAATAGAGCTTCAAGTCGTGGATGTGAATTATACCTATATGGAAGGGAGGTCTTGAAAGAGATAGAAGATGTGATGCGAGATTGTAAGGTAAGTAAGGTAAAGGTGAACAACGTAGAAGATTCTCAAATGCAGAAGGTTATAAATAATCCATACTGCAGATAGAAGGTTTGAAGCGCTGGTATTCAGTATCCAGGAATGGTAGCGGCATTGTAAGTGGCATATCTTCCAGCCCATGGTTTCTAGGTACTGAGAGGTCTAGTGAAGAGAGCAAAGAAAAGTTAGAGACGATGTGATATCTCGCTTGATGTTCCAGAATAACACAAGGAAATCTGTGGTGCAAGAAAGTTGAAGGAAGATTACGAATAATATAAATAGATATGTGTAGGCCGCAAGCTAAAGTATGGTAAAGCGACAAGGTTTTAGGAAGACAGGAGTAAGGATAAGAAAGGGCGAGTGAGAAGGTGACAAGAATGGATAAGTCCTCAGGATTAAGCCCATGAAAATAAGAGAGCTGATCGTTTCTCTAAGTTATAGAAAACTCAGTATAGCCTGAATGAACTAAAACGAGCCTAAGACTGGTAGCATTTAGAAGAGATGGAATGCTGCCCTGGTAGTAGAATGAAGGTGTAATTGTGATAGATGAAGATTGATGTTTGGGCCTTCGATTAAGTTATGATTTGAAGAGGATTTCATGAATTGTACGGGATTAAAATACTCACGTAAGGTGAATCACATTGGGATGCCATAAAATACGGTTATTGAAGTACAATGTCGCCCCTAAGTGGATCATGAAAATCACTTTAAATGTTCCTCGATGCAACGTAAGCCCTAGTGGCAATGTATTACATAAGAAGTTTCAAGTTATCAGTGGTAGATTGTAGATCAACATTGAGTTGAATCAACAATGGGTGGATAAAAGTTACAAAAGTATGAGATGAGATTAGACCATCATTCTTAAGATGAACAGTAATGAGGAAGCATTAAAGGACTTATACTTATACATATATGATAAGTAGTGAAAGAGTAACCTGGAGTTTGGTAGCAGGCCTCAGTAATGATAAATCGAAGTAAGAGTTATGGTACAGTATGACCTACCTAGATGCAGTAAAGTTATACAGATGGATAACCAGGTCTATGAAATAAGATATAGCAATATTCGTAAGTTCAACAAAGTTCCGAGCAGAGAACTTCAGTGTACTTATAGATGCCCAAAGGGACATCTTATCAAGCTCTGTATATGTTTACAAAGTGAAGCGTAGATATTGGCTAAAAGCCGGAGGAAAAAAGAGAGAAGAGTCGCATAGGCGCACTTACAAGGTCAGAGTCGTACATGCTGCATGAGCGAAGGTAGCAACAGTTACGGGATTAGAAAGATTTCGACCACAAGTCATGGTGTGAGGAAGAGGCCTAAAGGGGAGAATGCCCTGACCTTTAGATTTATTCAAAGAATAATTGCCTAAATGGCAAGAGAGTACTAAAGTATTTGCAAGAGCTATAGGTTATGATAATGATAAGTGCATCAGTCAACATTCGAGGACGAATGTTCCAAAGGGGGGAATGATGTTACACCCCATGTTTTCGTACGCGAAAGTACGCCATAAGTAAATTGATGGAAGCTCGAAAATGAGATGTTGCATCCCGCATTTTTGTATGTTAAGCATTATGCTATTTCAAACAAGTGATGAGTAAATTCGTGAAGGTGAGAGGGTAAGCAAATCGAAGAAAATAAATTTCGTCGAAATTTGGCAATTTGGGATAAAATATGGTCCGAGCTATAATACCCGGAATTTATGGACTAGTACCATACAAGGTACCACATGACCACGATAGTAAGGTGTATAAAGTGTGTTAAAAGTGAGTAGCATTTTAAGTAAGTTGAGATAATTCTTAATTATGGGAATTATTGGTTAATGGAGGAATTAGCAAGTTAATTAATATTAATAGGTAATTAATTAACAATTTATGGATAAGCCTAAAAGTCCACCCCAACGTGGAAACAAGTTTTGGCCAAATTAATGACTCTTAAGTCATGTAATTTGGTGGCACAATTAGAGGACTTGTGGCTAAAGTCATCAAAGTGTGGGGCCCACACCCACTAATACAAAAGACTTCTTGAATTCAAAAAATAAGATACTTACATCCTCTAAAGTGACGGATGAACTTCAGCAAAGAAAAGTTACATAAGGTTAGGATCGAATTCAAAAGAGAGATATATCTATCTTCAAAAAGCAACAGATGAGTTCTTAAAAATAGGAATTCATATGAATCCTTACTATCATGATATTAGGGTAGCATTTGGAATGACTACAAGGATGAAAGGATTTCACTGGTTTGCAACGAAAGACGGTAAGTGTTATGGCCTCGTCGTCTAAGAGAGCACGGTATAATCATTCTCAAGAATATCATACGGAATTTTTCCTACTTCAACCCGCCGTTACGTATTTTTCGCAAAAGACGTGGGTTAGAGGGATTGCTAAGAGAATCGGTTCAGGTATGTTAAGACTATCCCTTCTTTCCTTTTGGCATGGTCCAAATGATACAAATGAAATGAGCAAAATACGCAACTTTCATAAATGACTCCATTCATAGAAATACTAGGGGTGCCTATATTCTTGATTCCCCATGTGAATTATTATTATATCTTCTGTTCATGGGTCTCAGAAAAATACGTAAGTTGATAAATTTTATCCGAAAGACATATTGATTTTATGACATCCCGAGAAATCTTATTAACGTAATTCTTATGCATTTAATGCATGTATACATGCACATTGACTCATGACCAGATGGCTTTATATACGTGTATGTATATATATATGTATATGGGATATGGGAAATGTTACGGCGTTATATACGCACCACCACCTGATATACGTTGAATATTTGCCCACAGTAGCCGAAATGATATGATGGGATGCCCTCAGAGGCTTGATGATGATATGAATGAATATACTCATGCATGGTATGACATTTATACGCATATGCATGACATTATAATATTAAATGATTCACAGAGTTATTCAGATGTACATGTTGAGTCTTTTACTCCATGTTTCTCTCGTGTCTATTGTTTATTAATTTTCATTCCATAAATACTCGGTACATTATTTGTACTGGCGTCCCTTTTGCATGGGGACGCCGCGTTTCATGCCCGTAGGTCCCGATAGACAGGTCGAGAGTCCTCCAAGTAGGCTATCAGCTCAGCGGAAGGTGTTGGTGCGTTTCATTTGCTCCAGAGTTGCTTGTTTGATTAGTATGATTTAGACGTGTATTGTTTGGTATGACGGAGCTCTGTCCCGACCTTTATGACAATTATGTATTCTTAGAGTCTTGTATACAAATGTCATGTATGTGAAAGACTGTATGGCCTTGTCGGCTTATGTTCAGTGTACGGGTGGTTATTTTGGCCTTATAGGCCCATATGTCTTAAGTATAAGTTGGTATTTTATGTTGTATTCTACTTATCTCACGGCAGCCTCTTCGGCTCAGTTATCTATGATAGTATGATACGAAAAGATATGTTATGTTGGTACTCGATTGAGTAAGGTACCGCGTGTCCGTCACGGCCCATCGGTTTGGGTCGTGACATGTAAAGATTTGACACGCTACTTGATTTAGCCGCGGAATAATTATGCCCCTCTTACGAATTTCTCCCGCATTGTGCGTTTTCATCGAAAAGCTTCCTTAAAGTTCATAACTCACACGTTTATTCATGAATGGGGTCAAGGACCCATTAAAACTTCTTATTCTAATGGGATCAGGTCGTTCACCTCGGCAGTATAATAGATGCATCTATGGTTCGCGTCGTTTGACCCTCGGTAGTGCGCACATTATGATGGAATAGGGCCGTTCGCCTCGGCAGGATTATGTATCACACTCTCATGGGAGCGGGCCGTTCTCCTCGGCAGTATAATAGATGTATCTATTGTTCGTGTCGTTCGACCCTCGGTAGTGCGCACATTATAATGGGATTGGGTCGTACGCCTCGGCATTTCTATAAAATACTCTTATGGAATCGTACGTAATATTTGACAAGCAGCTAGTGTCTCTGTGTGTTTTTATGATTTGAACTGTGATTACCTGTTTGGTGAGGTTCTTTTTATACATATACTCCGGTTGAGGAGGTAACTACTAACTGAGAGCTTGAGTTTATTGTTGAGAGGAGGATTTGTACCACGTATTTATACTTGTTTATTTCGTTTATTTACTCTGCCTCATATATGTTTACTTCCCATTGTATTTGATTTATTCGACCACTAATAAATGTCGACGTCGACCCCTCATCACTACTTCTCCGGGGTAAGGCGAGATACTTACTAGGCACGCGTTGATTTACGTACTCATACTGCACTTATTGTGCAGGTACATATATGTCTAGTGGTCTTTTGGGCGCAAAGGCGCAACTATTGCGGTGACTTTACCGTGAGCTGCATTCCATGTTACGATCCACAGCATACGGAGCCTCCATCAGAGTTATTTATTTTCTCCTGTCTAACTTGTATTCCAGACAGATATTGTATTTTTATTATATTTTTCTAGTTGATGCTCATGCACTTGTGACACCGGGATTTGGGGGTACCTACTGGGTGTTCATTATTGTAGCTCGTGTAATTATTATTATTTTATCTTGTAATTTATACCTTATACGAAAATTGAAAAATAAAAGCACGGGTTTTCTACGAGTGCTAGATTTTACACTACTTATTGATGGGAATTATGATTTTAAAGTTATCAAAATGAGTAATTAAGTTGATCGATCACCGTTGGCGTGCTTGACGACGACGTTAGGCGCCATCACCACCTATAGTGGATTTTGGGTCGTGACAGGGGGTGACCAAGTAGGGCGCCCCATGAATTTTTACATTTTCTTTAGAGCATTAATTTCAAGAGTTCTCCTATTTTGCCCATTGAGTCTTTTAATAGTCTAGGGTTTATTTCTTTGAGGCCACAAAGTTATTTTGAAATAAAAAACTCCTTTAAGAGAGAATTCAGCCTCTTGGTTTGTGTTCAACTTTTGATTTCCTGTTTCTAAGAATTGGATTCTTAAAGACACTCTTCTTTTTTCTTCTTCTTTATATCTAGGGTTTCTATTTTATCGTTTTGGGATGCGATCGGATAGTTTATTGCTTGAGATGTTCACTTAGGATTCTAGATTCTCTTTTCTCGTTGATTATTCAAACTACTTTCAATTACTTTAATTGAAATCTATATTTAGTTTCGTTATTGTTATTTTTCATATTCCGCCGCTTTGTATATCTGATCGTATCAAATTAAGTCCAAGGGTGGATTTGATTTATATGGGTTCTTGTATGCTTGTTCGGAAAACTAGGGAAAAGCTAAGAAGAGAAGAGCAAATTCCGCCGTCAAGATTCGTTGATATAGGCAGGGCCGACTCAAGGCCAAATCCACTAAGGCAATGGCCTTAGCCCCCGAATTATTGTGGCCTCATTTTTTAATAGTGAATTTTATATTTAATTTTAAAAATGTAATGAATATTTTAAAATAAAAAATATAAGATCTTTATGTATAAAGTGGTTAAATAGTGATAATTTAGTAATTTATATTTTGTCATCAATATATTATTTTTTCAAGTCTCAAATTAAAATTTATAATTTATGCATTGTTTTCTTTTACATATTGAACTGTTTATTCTCTCAAAAATAACACAAAGAACATTGAATAAATTAAACAGCACTTACTTTTTCATTCTTTTTCAAGTTTTTAAACGCCAAAACAATGAAATATTATTTTGATATCAAGTAATTCAACCTCTAGAATCATGCTTTATTATTTTCAATGTTTATTATCTTTTTTTTTAGTTAAACATTTATTATTTTTACCTAATATAGGTATTGTTTTTATATTATGTATTACTTTAAAATTTAGATTTTCCAACTAGAAAAGAGGGATTGAAATATTTGTACAACCTCAACGTACATAGAGCTCTTTAAAATAATGTTTCAAAAAAAAGATTAAATAGATTGACTGAATTGTCAATTAATAAAAAATTATTAGAAGAAATTGATTATAAAAAACTATTAACCACTTTGCATCTCAAACAAGTTAGGAAATAGACTTTACATAAAAATATGTTATTGATTCTTAAATATAAGAAAAGACTTAAGGCCTCTAAATAATGTCGACTTTAGGCCCCCGAATATATTAAGCCGCCCCTGGATACATGTACTAATCCAGTAAATATCACTTCGTGTTGGAAAACTAATTCAAAGTTGCAATAGGAAACCTTAATTATTTAGAATTTGATATTTGATAGTTTATATAATTCATGTCTTAAATAGAATTTGTAGTCATAATTATATAGGGATAGGTTTTCATGTCTCGAGTTGGAATAGGTTTCGTACTATATAAATATAGATATTGGTAGCTTATTTTAGATGTGGAGATTTGTGGAGATTTATACTAAAATATTTTTCTTCATATTGATATCAGAGCTTCTACGATCTTGGGAGAGAATCAAGTAGCTTCCGCTGCCAGTGGGCGGCGCTAGTCAATGTGTGCCGTCCATCTGGCCAAAAATTATGTTGGCAAAATCATAGATAGTTGTCAACAAAATTAGATTATTTGATGAAAATTTTCAAGACAGATTCCAGAAAATAAAAGCAAGTTTAAAGTGGTGCAAACAAATATGGTACAAGAGGAAGAAACTCTTCTCTAAAAGTTGGAGAGAGGTTTAAAAATGTTGGAAGTTGATTACGTGCTTCAACAAAATTGAGTGTTGGTGACAAAGTGCATCAATGGGTGTTGAAGAAAGGTGCTTCAACAAAATTGGGGTGTTGGTGACAAAATGCATCAACGGTTGGTGACAAAGTGCATCAACGAAAATTGAAGACAGGTGCTTCAACAAAATTGGGTGTTGGTGATAAGTTGGTGACAAAGCGCATCAACGGGAGTTGGAGACAGTTGCTTCAACAAAATTGGGTGTTGGTGACAAAGTGCATCAACGTGAGTTGGAGACAGGTGCTTCAACAAAATTGGGTGTTGGTGACAAAGTGCATTAACGAGGGTTGGAGACATGTGCTTCAACAAAAGTGGAAGTTAGAGAGAAGTGCTCCAACAAAATAATACAACGAACAAGTCATACATAAACAACTTTGAATTACGGGAGAATGTTAGAAAACTAATTCAAAGTTGCAGTAGAAAACCTTAATTGTTTAGGATTAGATATTTGATAGTTTATTTAATTCATATCAAAATAGAATTTATAGTCAGAATTATATAGGGATAGGTTTTCATGTTTCGAGTTATAATAAGTTTAGTACTATAATAAATAGGGATATTTGTAGCTTATTTTATGCGTGGAGATTTGTAAAAACTGTAGAGAGTTTTCAGAAATTAATAATATAATAAATTTTCCTTCACTTTGTATGCTTTATAAAACACTGGATAGATTTATCCAAATTAATTAATTATGCTGGTGAGATAACAAATATCCGATGAAATAGTGAAAGTGCACATAAATTGGCCTGAAACCTGTCATCACAAAAAGTACAAAATGAGCATAGTATGTATATGTTCAACTCCTTTAGTGATTACAAGGAGACATAATGCGAGGATATATTTTAAAACCATTCAAGGAAGCAGGTTAATTGTTAGCAGACGGAAGAGAATACATAACAAGATCGAGTTGGTGAGAATAAATATAAGAGAAAGACTAAGCATTCAATACTTAATCTTACTGCGATGTGTAGAGTGACCCAAAACTACTTTTATATACTCTTTTGAAAACTCTTACATAATCCATGAGAAACAATTATTAACTCAACGTCGTCCCATATATGTAACTCCAGTTTAGAGTTCAAACCTTCCAGTTCAATACCAGGTTACAGGTAAAGGTAATGGGCTCAAATATTATAGGCTGGCACTAGAATGGTGCGATAACGGCCAATACAAAAGTTAAAGCTGTTAAGAAGTGGTTCTTTTATTAGTTTGTTCACATGTCACTCACGTTTAAGCCTGATTAATTCTTTTTCTTGGCCAAGCAAGTATAAATGTTTTTTCCACTTATGAATGGCATTAAGCTTCAAATTAGTGTACCTTTGCTTGCTCTAACTATATCATGCACAAATGAAGATCAACTCTTTGTTTTCGTTGTTCCAGTTTGGCAATATGCAGTTATAGGCTAAATTGTTCCCTTAAGTCGAAATAGTAAAAAGAGGTTAAAACACAAAAGGGCATATTATATGGTTCTATTCCTTCCAGATTAATTACAAGGAGCAACAAAGTTTCCTACCTGAAGCAAAGCCTCATTTGTGAATCACGAAAATATTCTAAACCTTACAAATATATAAATATAGCTATTTTTTCAGAATATAACTTTATTGTTGCGCGGAAAGATGCTTTATCTAAGTCAGGAAACGCGTAGCTAGCTCAACGCGGAGTTCGACTTACAATTCTAGAATAGGATTTCCCCTAACAATTTTAGAATATGATTCCCTTCGCTATTCCCTGCATACAAGCGAAAAGGCTCTGCTTGGCCATATGTAAATACAAAGTAGTATGTTTTAATACTGGTTTGATCATCAATATTGAAATATTCGTTTTAAGAGTATTTCGAGTGAAATAATTGTTTTACGCCACAAATTTTCATTTTCCATGTGATACTCGTATTTGAATACAACTTCAAAGTAACTTTTAGATACTCTTTCCCATTCACCTTCAACTTCAAAGTATGTTTTTTATCTCAACTTCAACCAAATATTATCCAAAATCCTCCCAAGCATATAATACATGCTTTTCATACATGATATATATATATACACTATATTAAAAGCACGAAAGTTATTATCGAAATGTCGTTCGCCTTTTTTATACTTTAAAAGTATAGTTCACATTGAACAAAATAGTCATTTGATTATTATTTTATCATATTTAGAAATAGCCATTGAATTACAACAACAACAAAAACATACCAAGTATTATCCCACACTATGGGGTCTGAGGAGGGTAGTGTGTACGCAGACCTTACCCCTATCTTGTGAGGATAGAGAGGTTGTTTCCAATAGACCCTCGGCTCAGGCGAAATAGCCATTTAATTATTTTCCTAATATTTAGGACTTTAAATTCAACTAAATTTCTATGTATTAAATCTTTCCTTATTTGAACCATGTAATATAATAATAATTGAACGGTTAATTCCTTCCAAATATTTTAGTCAAATCTTTTTAGCCCTTCAATTCCTTTAACGTTTGGGATTCTTTATTTTCCAGAAAGGAAAAAGTTTCTCCAAAATGGTCTTTTCCGGGAGTAATTATTGGCGTGACTTTAGAATTTGATCAGCAGGTAGAACACAAGTTCAATTTGATAGATATTACTATTTTATTATTAGTATATATTGACTAAAACACAAAGGCCTAAATATTTTAGGTCAAATTTTTGAGCAGTTTTAACTCCTTTTAGGTTTAGAAAATACATTAACTTCCACAAGAATTTATAAATATAATAAAAATATATCGATAAAACAAAATTCTTTACATTTGGCACTAAAGTTAACTTTCACGAGGATTTATAAATCTTACAAAAATATTATCTGCTCAATCAACATAACAAATAACAAAATCATTTACATTTGTAACTCAAGTTAGTTTTCGCAAGGATTATAAATCTAATAAAACTATGCTACTCTATTTTTATTGATTTTCTACTCAGTATTTGATACTTGTATTGGGGCCGATTAAATTCGATTTCACATCAGAAAATCTCACATTAAAAAAGATAATTAAACCCAAGACTTAAACTCAATACTTTTGGTTAAGTACGGATCTGCTAGATTTACAATAGTTGAAGGATTTTTTCAAGTATCACTACAATGAGAATAAAACTTTTTGCAAAGTTTGAATATTATAATATATTAATAACTGTCTTTTTGTTATACATTTTTTTTCTTTTTTTGGTTTACAACCGTTAAAATTTTTTTTTAAATAAAAAATGTATAAAACCCAAATGGGGAAGTGACCAAAAAAACGCGATGTTAGATTCTACCTTTTCTTTTAAATAGATCTAGATTCTCAAATTTTTACTTTTAAAAAGTTAATGATAACAACATTCAATTTAATTGAATTTTGTTTTCATGGAATAAGAATAATAGATAAATAGATTATGACAATATCATATAAGTACATGGATTAGGTATTCTTAAAGTCCCTTTCTTAATTTTTAAGAAAAGAAGAAAATAAATATAATAACATTAACATGTGGATGAGAAAAAAAACGGGTAGAGCTTTTTCTTTATTGAGTTTTCTAAATAGGCTCGACATTTATTATTTTTAGAAACTTACATACATTTATCAGTATTCTCAATTTTATAACTTAGATACATTTTTAATAATATATGAGATATTTTAAAATTTTAAACATATTAATATAGAGTACACGCGTAACACACGTACCTTGAAACTAGTATATATATATATATATACCGTCCGGCGATAAATATGCTCTATAAAGTTCCGGGATGTATTTACAAAATCTATTCCATAGAAAGTACTTCTATGTAAAGGAAAAGAAAAGAAATGTAGACATTGATCTACAAAACACTTCAAAAGAAGAAGAGAGAAAAAGAAAATAAAAGGTAGAGTATTTACTTGTAAGTTGCTTATAAGTTGTTGGGGAGAAAATCTACCGTTCAAGAGAAGACAAATAAAGTGGTTATATTTGACCCTATAATAAATAATGATTCTTCACGCGAGGACACCACACATAAAAGCTAAAAGTAGTTATTTAAAAAACGTAAAAGCCCTTATAAAAATCACATAGTGCTAATCATGAACAACCATTAAATGGTTAAGAATTTCAATAATAAAGATTTAGATTTTGTATTTTAGATAATCATAGCATCGTCCTAATGAATTGTTGTTCGAGAATTGGTTCGGCGTATTGTCTCTCGTCAATCTGTTTAATCGACCTAACGTTTCTTGAGATTACAATATGGACATTCTCTTTTTATGATACATATAATACATGTGTTTACTTTCAGGTGATGGCGACATCGTGTGCACACAATCGTTCAATTCACTATTATCTATTTGTTTATTTCCTTTTCTCGGTTTTCCCTCCATCAAATGTTTTATCTTGGATATAGATTCGTATTTGGGATTTTGATTTTCAACTTAATAAATGGAATTTGTCAGACGTTTGAATTATTTAATCTGAACGTTGTTAGCCCCCGACATCATGATTTTTTGAGTTGCAACAGTCGTTTAGAATTTTATTATTCTGTTAGTTAAAAAGGATTTTGCATTTTCTATTAAAGGAAAGAATAATCTCAGAATATACGAGGGTATATATCTTTTTTTCCATCTAGACAGTTCGTGGTAGGAACATGAGCAAACTTTTTCAGGTCAAAGACACGCAAGCTAAATCTTTTGTTCCTTAGCTTGTTCACCAAATTTATTATCGTTGATGAGTTTGCCGCCGTTTGATTAAAGAAAAGAGTTCTTGTCGAGCTCTAGATCACAAATGTATTAACAGATCGAAATGCTGCGGCAATTATTGCAGGTAAATATCATGTATGTTTAGCAATATTTTTGTGATGGTTAGAATAATATATAAACTTGTATACAGTCGAAATAGATTTCGGCCTTCGTACGATTGATTAGGGTCGAAACATATTGGATCAAAGAAAGATTTCGTAATATCGAGATGAGTTCCGAAGGTGGTACAAACAAGTTTCAGATTTCGGGTATAGATCAAACACTGAGTTCGAAGTCATTATCGAGCTCGGGTCCGAATCGAACTAAGATGAGATGATGTCGAGCTTAAGGGGCAGAGGCCAACCGGGATCGAATCCGAATCATCACCTGATCCCGAGTCCATATCGAGTTCTAGAAGCAATACCGACGAGCATTGAGGCCGATCGAGCTCGAGTTCACAGACAAGAGCCGTTGCAAACACACTAAGGGAGAGAATCTCGGCGGAAATTAGGGAAAAACTGATTTATCATGGGTTCTCCACTATGCATTTTTAATTATATCTAAAGTATGATCTTCCACTATAAAGGAGATGACTACATTTCTGTAGAGGGCAGTTCTTTTGGCTTAATTCAATCACCATATTCTCCTATATTCAAGAGTCATTCTTTTAAGCTTCATAAATTGATTCATCTTGCTTAGTCCTAAAAATTATCGTCTTTACAACCTTGTTTATTTTGCATTCTTTGCAATCCATATTTGATATTTCTATTTATCCTTACGATTTGTATTAATCTATATCACATATCCTTAAAACTATGTACAAATTCAACTCCATCCGTTTTTCGGATAAACAGTTTGGCGCCCATCGTAGGGCTAAGGATAACAGTGGTTATTTGATACGAATATGCAAAAACACACCATTTTGTGCTTGTTTCCAAAAGTATCTCGGATTTCAGATTAACAACGACTAACTACCAATCAAATGGCCTTACCTATCGACAACGAAACTGGTCTTCAAGATGAGAACAACAACTTGACACCCGGTACCGAAAGACCACTTGTCAACGCCGTTGGAGCTCAGATCGGAGTGCCGATAGATATCAATTCGCATGTGGCTATTGAGGCGACCATACATTCTGAACCTGAAAATAACATTCATGGTGGCACTCGGTCTGCAGCTCGAAACACCTATAACATTGAGGAAACGACGTCAGCTTGCGTATGATTTTTGAAATGTTGCAAGCCCAACAGGTAGCGATAGCTCAGTTGCAGAGCCAAACCCAGCTACCAAGCAGACCGAAGCCCAGTCCACCCCGAGAAATTGCCCACAGAACGGAGCCAGCCATAGTAAGGTCAAATGAGCAAGAATCGGGGACTACTCCCAAAATCGCTAAAATACTCGAGGAGCTCAGAAAGTGAGTCGACGCCAATGATAGAAAAATATAAACAAATAATTCCAGGGTCGATCATATCCCGGGGGCTCCACCAATGATAAAAGGGTTGGATTCCAAAAAATTCGTGCAAAAGCCTTTCCCCTCAAGCGCAGCCCCGAAACCAATCCCCAAACAATTCCGTATGCCCGTATCAAACCAACCCGGAATGACGTCAAATTTTGCATGCAAGTTCCAAATGACACAATGGAGCTGCACCAACTCCCAAAATTTACATCCGAACCCGATATCAACAAAGTCAACTCCCGGTCAACCCTCTCAACCTTACAAACCTTCAACTTTCCAAATTTTGCCAAATTGCATCAACTTAACCTACGGACCTCCAAATCCAAATCCGCACACACGCCTAAGTCCAAAATCACCATACAAAGCTATTGGAATCATCAAAACACCATTCGGGAGTCGTCAACACAAAATTTTAAAATCCGATCAACTCTTTTTACTTAAGCTTCTAAAGCAAGAATCCTTCTCCCAAATCAATCCCGAATCATTCGAAATCCGAATTCGACCACACATGCACGTCATAATACACAATATGAAGCTTCTCGAGACCTTAAACCACTAATCGGGATGCTAATTCTCAAAATGACCGCCCGACTCATTACATCCCCCCTCTAACAAACGTTCATCCTCGAACGTGCCAAAAACAATTTCGAAGTCATCAAATCACTGAGTGAACTTACCATACATATTCCCACGAGTGACCCCACGTCACCCCAATCCACATAAGACGGACAACACCATCTCAACTGAAAATTATTCCTTCCACCCACACTGATAAACCTTAGAACCAAATTTTTCACCATCCGATCATTTCTCAAAGATCTAACTCTTACATCAACGCATGACATCAACCTCAACCAGCTGCAAAACACATGCCTATCTCCCCCCCCCCCCCC
>AWOL01S0015190.1:106307-129950 GCA_000715115.1 Nicotiana otophora | reverse complement strand
ACCCCCCCCAACAAGGTATGACCACACGACATAACACATCATACATATACCCATAACAACATCTCTGATCACAATAGCTGCCCATAATCAAATCCAGCAATGACAATTAGCCTCATATCAGCTAGAACCATGTTCCAAACCTTCACACCACTGACAACGATGCAAGAAACGTGAAGATCTCGTAACTATTCACCCGAATCAACAAGCCACATCTAACACCACCTGAGCACACACCTCGCGAGCTAATACCCAATAAGCACAACACGAATATAATTGAATATGCAAAGTGAAACACATGAGAGAACTATCAAGCAAGCCCGACAGGCACAACTTCCTATCAGTACCATACTACGAGTCAAATCTACACGGGAGAATCAAAATATATGAACTAACCACAAGGATCTCATCTTAATATAACTCCACCGTGGCACACTGCCCGATCCAAACATAACAAACCTCATGGAAACGCGAGGGTCTCACCTTCAACTCTGAATCACAAGTAGAATGCACACCATACCAACTGAAACCTCCCACTAATACAATTCCGTGAAACAAAATCACAACACAAAATGAACTCCCCGCACCGGTAGAGCATCTAAATCACAAATCATGGCCAAACCATCTAGAAAATCACATCGAAACTTACCGTGATGAGTAACAGGAGTACGGGCGGCGGGAGTTTGAGCTCCTCCTACGGTCTATGAAGTAGCTGGTGCAACCGCAATCAACCCCGCCTGAGCCAATATATCAAACATGCTCAGGAATTGTGCTAAGGTCTCCTGAAGTTTGGGGGTAACAACAGGCGCCTCTGGTGCCTGTCCCCCAACAGGAGCTACTGGCGGCACCTCAAGTGCTACTCTGACATGTGCTCTAGCTGCAGCACGTGCTGCACCTCCACCTCTGCCTCTGTCTCTGTTTCTGCCCCGACCCCTAGCAACATCGGCTCTAGGGGCAGCGTCATCAGTAACTGCAGCTCGTGTCCTCACTATTTGTAAGAGAATAGAATGACAAGGGCTCAAACTCTGAGATCAATAAATCCGCACGATAGGAACGAAAGAAGTTAAATTGTCCTAATAGTTCCGTAGCCTCCCGAAGATAAGTACGGATGTCTCTGTACCGATCCGCGAGACTCTACTAAACGCTTATGACTCGTAGCACCTATGAACCTAGAGCTCTGATACCAACTTGTCACGGCCCCGATTTCCCTTTGTAGGGTATCATGATGGCACCTAGTCTTTAGGACTAGGTAAGCCTAACACATACTGAATTAATGGAAAATTTAAGCAACAACTACTAATTACAAAGCAAGAGTTTCTATACAAAATCAACAATCCCAAAACCGGTAGTACAAGTCATAAGATCTACTAAGTTTACTAGAAAATCTCTATGTACAACTGTTCCGGAATATAAATAAACAGTACATAGTAGAATTTCAGAAGGTGATTCTGAGGCCTACGAACGCAAAAACAGTTATACCTTGAGTCTGTACAGCAATGCCCGATCAGCTAGCTAATGATAAAAAACTCCAAAGTACCTAGATCTGTAAAAGTAAGTGCAGAAAGTGTAGCATGAGTACACCACAGTAGTACCCAGTATCAAGACTAACCTCAGTGAAGTAGTGACAAGGGACAATCAAGACACCTACTAGACTTATTAACTTGTACAAGTATGAATGTGAAACTAGCAGGAGACAATATCAATATTAAGCTAAGCATGATAACAATAATGAAACAATGCTGGTAATAGGAAACTAAAAGCAGCAATTAGTAACTAGACACAAGAGGTAATAACACCGTAGAGTAAGCTGAATAGAGTTTAAGTCTGATGAAACCAAGTAAGGAAAAACAAGTAACACTCAATAAGATCAACCACGTTCACATAAGATTTGTTCAAGGACTTTCCCTAGATACTTCACCTCATAGTCACTTTTCACGGGTCCCAACCGATGAACCCTAATCATTTTGCATCTTATGCCCACATTACAATGCATAACCGCAGTGATGACTCATATGCCAAGGGAGTGATAATATCTCATACTCGTACAAACAACTCATGTGAATATAATAATAATGACCTTGACCGCACGGACAACTCATGTGCCAGAAGAATAACTTTCACACAGAAGGAAAGCATAAGAGAATTTATGTAAATTATCAATAAACCTCAGTGTTCATCTTCTCAAAACGACATGAGTGTTTAATTATGTGTATGCTTGTGCAAGTATTCTATCACAACTCGAGTGAACATGTAAGAGTAGAGACAACAAATTGCACATAGGAAACAACACAACAAGACATAAAATGCATAACTCACACCAGGTAGGCACACTGTTGCGGCGAAACACACACGCAAGTATACGCGGTCGTCATGTAATAAAGTGACTTAGAATTTGGATGCCGAACCCATGAGGACTTGTGACTAACTATTAACTAAATAAGAATATCCTAATTATCTAAACAAGAATTAAACCTAGAAGTAATTGACTCTAAACTAATTAAAATAAAGGGAAAACAAATAGTGAACGTTGAACAAAAGAAGAGCAGATTTTTATGTTACCAATGTGATGAAAATGATCTACGGTTATGGGCTATCTAACAATTTTATTGTATTCGTCAATTGAATTGACTAACTAGTTTATCTAGTTTATTGATTGACAGAGTTAATATTGCTCATAATAATCTATCGAGTTCTTACTCGCCTATTCAAGCTAACCTAATGCCCATATGTCTATGGAGTTAGAATTAACAAGAACGCATTTATAATTCATGTACATCCACCAAGCAAGGCAATTAGGTATATGTCTATCCTAATCGCGAATCTGTTCCTCGATGTCCGGGTTCGAGAACTGCTCTACTCAATCCTATGTGCAATCTAGAATTCCCACTTTCGAGTTAAATTCTAGATTCGTCGATAGTATTCAATTGGTGATCAAGCAATTAAATAATTAAGCGCAAGATTGAATAAATAAGCCAATGTGATAAATCAAGAAAGCAAAATCAATATTTGAATAACAATAGTCATGAAAGAACTACAACCCTAGAATGTGAAGTTTAGCTCCACATAGACATGGTAGACAAACAACAAATCATACAAAGAAACATAAAAATTACTAAGTTTGGTAGAAGAAAGATGAAACCCGACCTCTACAGCGGCTCTGTGCTCTCCCCTTGTCAATAGTTACTCTCAAAAAGTCCCCCCCACCCTTCGAAATAGGTTTAGGACCCCTTTTATATGAGTTGGGAGCGTGTAGGCCCAAAATAACTTTGTCTCAAGCGAATTAGGAGACTTTCCCGCGACACAACGTCCGCCAAGCGCTGAAGTCAGTACGCTTTTGCATGTTAAAATCCTTGCTGCGTTAGAATTGGAATTCCATTTTTATGCTTGTCTTCCACTGGGGGGGGGGGGGGACAAAACCCAAAGGGTGTCCCCCTTTTCTTTATTCTTTTAATTTTCTTTCTTTTTCTTCCGCATTTTATTCAATTTTTCTCCAAATCTCTTCATCTTCATTCCGCTTTATTCATACACAGTTAAAATATAATATTAAGCATAAATTAATATAATTTACACTCAAAAGACGATTAAAAATATTATAATGTGAGGCAACAATGAGTAAATATATGTATTTGTGACCGAACATTACCACTCCACACATAAACATTGCCCGTCCTCGAGTCAACCAACAATTCACAATATTCTTGAGCACTTTGTATTTACACATTTGAAGCACACTACACCAATGACCATGGTTGATAGCAACAAATAGCAACATTTAAACCTTAGCATATGCATTCACATACACGTCCCTTAACTTTATGCGATACTTTACAAGTATTCAAAGAAAAACCAACATGCTCATAACATTCCTAGCCTCAAAAACTATCTCATTGACACAATGTACTCATGGCTTGAACACTCAACATAGTAGAGAAATCTAATAACGTTATCTATCCTTTGCGAAACCATGTGCCCTCACAACAAGAGCAAGAGAGTAAGTTGAATCCACACATTAAAATCAAATGCTCAAATATATTTTAAGGACTCACATATATCGAAGAAAGTTACTCACTATCACAAAGAAGTCACATGCATGCAAAAGGTACCATATGCTTGCCCTTAATGTAAATCTCTACTAATGTTGGCTCGCTCGATCTAAAATCAATTAGGACTTTTTCGTGGTTGTAATGTGGGCTAAGGTACATATAGGATATATTTAGGAATACTGGTTCACCCTCTTTAATTGTGAAATGAGCGCTAGAAGAAGTAAGGAGAGAATGTGGGGTGGCTTTTGAGTGAAACCAAAAAAAAACAAAAAGGGTGCACTTGTTTTATAAAATAATACACTACTACCGAAAATTGAAAAAGGAAAAAAAAAAAGAAAAAATTGAAAAAAAAAGAGAAAAAAATATAGATGAATAAATATCTTATTTTTGCTAGTGGAGTGCAAATTAAGATAATGCTTAAAGAAAAAAAGAATATTTTTTGGGGGTGATATTGTTTGTGAAGTTGAAGTTGGATTGAAGAAATATGCGTTTAAAGTTGATTTTGTGATGTGTCTTAAAAGGTATAGGGATCAAAATAATGTCAATTAAGAACAAAAAGAGTATAGGCTCGTAATGTGGGTGCCAAATAAAAGTCTATAGGCTCAAAAGGAGTAATTAGGGATAAAGTTTATTTATGGGAAATAATAAGCTGAAAAAGATCAAATAAAGCCTAAAATCATTTCTCAAATCGAGCATCACCTAAAATTTCACTTCAACTCACATATAGGGCAAGTTCTAGATACAAGTATAATGCATAGACTACACAAAAATGTCACCACACATGGCACATGACTCATTAAGGAAGGCCACATTCCGACTCTCAACAAATACAAGTATTCACGGAGTCACGAGATACTAAGAGTTAAGCACAAAGTGAACATAAGTCAAGTAAACGAGACATAAGCGTCACAAGACATGCTATCCTGTCTATAAAAGCATCATAGACAATTTCAAAATATAGAGAAGATACTACATATGCCAAAATCCAAATATGCTACTATCAAACAAGTCAAAGGTTCCTAGGAATCTCATTTTTCTTTCATTTATTCCCTAAAGTCTAATCTACTTTAAAAATACAAATACTACCCGGTTCAAAATACATCCCAAGAAAAATAACCGTGGCACAAAGAAAACCCACAGGATATTATTGCTACCTAAGGAAAACTAAAAGATACATTTTTGTATTTTCTTATTTTTGTATTTCTTTTGTTTTTTTGTTAGACTTTAATCCCTCAAGAAAACTGTTTAGGAGATCCATCGTCGGGAAAAGTCCAAATTTTCCTAATTAAATTTTGACTTTAATATTTAAAAAACTACTACTAAGTTAATAAAATACTACACTACTACAAAAATAAAAATAAGAAGCTAAACTCAAAATAAGAAGTTAACGTTTTTCTTTACTAACATACTACTACTAAATGTTTAGAGGAATTCTCCCACCCCACACGTAAAAGAGTATTGTGTCCCCAATGCACAAATAAAATAAAAAATAATGAAGGTGGACAAGAAACTTCCTGAAAGGCCAAAGCACAAGCAGCTCACGGGTTACTTAGACTTCTCCCAAGGATGGTCCTTTGTGCGGGCACCCCACACTTAGTTCCAACTATCTGGATCAGTTTTGCACACTTCCCATAACTTTGCTTCCTATGCTCAAAATCCTACAAAATAAAACAACACTACAAAAATAATACAATAAGAAAAAGAAAAAAAAAATCAGAACTAAAAGAAAGTAGTAAAGCTGGGTTGCCTCCCAACAAGCGCCTAATTGTTAGTCGCGGCCCGACGTGAATCACTTTTTGCCTCCATCTCGAACTTATGAACTGAACCCCTAATTTGGCTTAAAGGTTTCTGTTATGCTCTTTTGGTGGGGCTACACAGATAATCAGGCCAGGTAATAAATTTCTCACTTTGCACTTTTCGGCCTTTAGATGAGGACGGTAATTGTTTCTTTTTGGCACAACAAATTCAAGAATATAGGCACTCTCACCCTCACCCTTTGACTTCCCCAAAGGCTTAGATGACTCGATTTTCATTTCATCATCCAAACACAATATCGAAAAATATATGGAATGAGGACCAATACGCCCAAACTCTAGAATTGTGTCGCTATTTACATCCCTATATGTATACACACTAGAGTCGTCAAATGCAACATTATCTTCTTCGTCACATGACTCTAGTGTATCTTTCTCAACATGGGCATCATTAATAAAAATATGGTCGAATGATTGACTCTCCACTTTTAGCTCCTCAATTTGGTGTATAAGCTCTTTTTCAACTTCACACAACTCATTACTATTTTTTTGGGCATTGGACGCATCAACCTTTGCATTCAATTGAGCCTCCAAGTCGTGAATAGCAGTGCCAAATTTATTGATCTCTTTTCCTAGTTCAGCTCTTCCTTCTATTAAGTGTCTCATACCTCTAGCAATTTTCTCACGTTGAGCCTCATATATTTCTAATTTTTTAGCTTGTTCCACTAGCCAAGTTTGGCTTAAAATCTCCTATTTTTCAAAACCTTTCTCTTGCTGGAACTCGCTCTCTTCTTTTAATTCTTCCAGATTGGCCTTCATTCTTGTGATTGTTTCCCTCATTCTTTCCATATCTTTTTTGAGTTCATCATGTTGCTCTGCTACTTTCCTCAAAATATCCCTAATATATGTATCACGTTCCATATGCTGCACTTTACTGCTCCTATCAAACTCACAAACACTATTAGAAACATCACAAGAAGGTCTCAGAGAAGGGTAAAAAGAATTAGGACAACCATCCCAATGGTCACCTTGACCACCACACACATTACACAAATTCCACTCAACGAATTGAGATTGTGCGCACAACTCGGTCCCGAGAACATTCTGATAATTTTTCCACCAGTGGGATCCTCCACAATATGGACAAGAATCATCAAAATAAGAATAACCTTCATTCGAAAATTTTCATTACAAGATGCCATGTTAAAATAAATAAAAAAAATACTAACTAAACTAAGAATATAAAAAAAACTTGAATAGCTAAAATATAAATGTCTAATCTAGAGAAATAGCCAATTCTAAGTCCCTGGCAACGACGCCAAAAACTTATTGCGACCAAACGCACACGCAAGTATACGTGGTAGTCGAGTAATAAAGTGACTAGAAGTCGGATGCCGAACCCACAAGGACTTGTGATTAACTATTAACTAAATTAGACTATCCTAATTATCTAAACAAGAATTAAACCTAGAAGTATTTGACTCTAAACTAATTAAAATAAAGGAAAAACAAATAGTGAACATTGAACAAAAGAAGAGCAGATTTTTATGTTATCAATGCGATTAAACCATCTAGGGTTATGGTCTATCTAAAAATCCTATTGTATTCTTCAATTGAACTGACTAACTAATTTACCTAGTTTATTGATTGACAGGGTTAATATTGCTCATAAGAATCTGTCGAGTTCTTACTCGCCTATTCAAACTAACCTAATGCCTATATGTCTATGGAGTTAGAATTAACAAGAACACATTTATAATTCCTGTACATCCACCATGCAAGGAAATTAGGTATATGTCTATGCTAATCGCGAATCCATTCTCCGATGTCCGGGTTAGAGAACTTGCTCTACTCAATCCTATGTGCAATCTAGAATTCCCACTTTCGAGTTCAATTCTAGATTCGTCGATAGTATTCAATTGGTGATCAAGCAATTAAATAATTAAGCACAAGACTGAATAAATAAACTAATATGATAAATCAAGAAACCAAAATCAATATCCGAATAACAATAGTTATGAAAAAACCACAATCCTAGAACGTGAAGTTTAGGAGCACATAGACATGGTAGCCAAACAACAAATAATACAAAGAAATATAAAAATTACTAAGTTTGGTAGAAGAAAGATGAAACCCGACCTCCACGGCGGCTCTGTGCTCTCCTCTTGTCAAAAGTTACTCTAAAATACGTTCTCCCCCTTCAAAATAGGTTTAGGACCTCTTTTATATGAATTGGGAGCATGTAGGGCCAAAATAACCTTGTCCCGGGCGAATCAGGAGACATGCCCGCGACACAGCGTCCAGACCAACGCCTAGCACTGGCCTAGCACTGAAGTTAGTACGCTTTTGCATGTTAAAATCCTTGCTGTGTTAGAATTGAAATTCCATTTTTTTGCTTGTCTTCCACTTGGGGGGACAAAACCTAAAGGGTGTCCCCCTTTTTTAATCTTTTAATTTTCTTTCTTTTCTTTCCATATTTTATTTAATTTTGCTCCAAATTTCTTCATCTTCATTCCGCTTTATTTCTACACAGTTAAAATATAATATTAAGCATAAAATAATATAATTAACGCTCAAAAGATGATTAAAAATACTAGAATGTGAGGCAACAATGAGTAAATATATGTATTTTTGACCGAACATTACCATCCCACTACACAAATATCATCAATAACAATGCCCCCAGGCCAACACAAGTCATCATAAATCATCCTGACATAACCCACCTTGTCACACCACGTGCAAAACAATAAAGTAAATGTCCGCCTTGTCTCGCCACAGGCGCATAATAATATTCTCACCTTGTCTCGCCGCATGCGCAAACCCACATATATATAGCCCGTCTTGTCACGCCGCATGTACAAATATCAATAGTAACAATAGCATGGACAAAATTACGTGCGAACACCCCAACGATCCTCTCAACAATATCGTGTGTGCCAAAACATAACAACACAATATAAGGTCTTTTACCACATGTGCCCATATACCACAACTTTTCCTCAAAACAATTTCAATACCAACCACCCATAGCCCTCGGCTCAACAACACCGAGTACAACAACATCAACAATAATAACACAAGAGTACGACAAGTAAATCAACACAAGAACTTTAGAACACCAAAAAATGGCAAAACGAGCTCACAAAGAAAGACACAACAGGGAATAATGATCTCAACAAGAATAGCTCAATAAGGGGAGAGATAATGTAAAACACTGATTCCACGTTTGTACCACTCGATGATTAGAGAGATAGCATGAATCAATGATTCATAATAAGGATAAGTCAACAGTGAAAGGGATAACAAAACTTCAATTAAGGTTAAGCAAATTACGGAAAGGACGACGATAACTTCGATTAAGGTTAAGCAATTATAGAAAATATAACATTACTTCAATTAAGGTTAAGCAATTAAGGAAAAGTCAATATGGCAGTAAAAGAGGTAACCACTTCAGTTAATGCACATAAGAGTTTAATTGGCAACAAAGGTAGAACATGAATCAATTAACTCCAAATAAGATACATAAGGGTGAATTTAGTAAATGGAGGGTTTAATATGATAAAAGAACTTCATATCTAATGAACATAAGAACCTAAGAGCCCTAAACGGTCATATTTTCCACAAATAAGCCCGAGTATGTACTCATCACCTCGCATACACGTACTTCACATCACCGAATTAGCACAAATGACTTAATCCTAAGGGGTAGCTCCCCCACATAAGGTTAGGCAAGATACTTACCTCAAAGAAGCTAGATCGATACTCTAAAATGACCTTCTCGGGTGAAATAACCTCCTGACGGCTCACATCTGACCAAAATAGCATCAAATCATAAATAAAACTCATAGAAAACAATTAAGGCTAATAAATCTTCAGTTTTTAATTAAAACTAAAAGTCAACCCCGGGCAGGCACCTCGTAACTCGATAAAATTGCATAAAATCCAAACACCCATTCCAATACATATCCAACCATACCAAAATTATCAAATTTTGATATCGAATCGCCCTTCAAATCCTCTTTTTACATTTTGAAAGATTTTACAAAACTTCCCTTTTTCTTGTATTCAATTCACTAATTTAATGATGAAAATACTTATAGAATCATGAAACATAATCAATTTTGGATAAAGAACAGTTACCCCAAACAAATACGTGAAGAACCTTTAAAACATCGCTCAAATCCGAGGTCTACAACTCAAGATATGATAAAAATGGCCAAACCCTCGAATTAGAATTCTTATATTTCTGCCTAGTGAATTGTACATCGTGATCGCGGAACAAACATCGCAATCGCGAAGAGTAAAACCTTCATCTGCCCAAAACGTGCTTCGTGAATGCAACATGAGGGTCGCGAATGCGGTGACCAAGTTCTTCAGACGCTACGCGAACGCGTCTGTGTATTGGCGGGCGTATAGAGAAATAATGTGTGGTGCCTTCCCGTTTTACCTCTGTACGATCGTGGAACACTGCATGCGAACGTGAAGGCAAAAGTCCTCCAAGCTACGCGATCGCGAGCTCCTATACGCTAACGCAAAGAACAATACATGCCTGCCTCCAAATTATACTACGCGATTGCAATTCCATCGTTGCGAACGCTACGAAGAAAAAACCAGATGACAGAATCAGCAATTCTAAAGCATGAAGAAATGGCCCATAGCCCATCCAAAACACACCTGAGGCCCCCGGGACACCGTAGAAATATACCAACAAGTTTCATAACATAACGTGGACCTGCTCAAGGCCTCAAATTACATCAAACCACATCAAAACTATGAATCATACTTCGAATCGAATTAATGAACATATAAACTTTCAACTTCTACAACTCGCGCTGAAACATATCAAACCAACCCGGAATGACGTCAATTTTTGCATGCAAGTTACAAATGACACAAGGGATCTATACCAACACCTGGAATTGAAATTCGAACCCGATATCAGCAAAGTCAACTCCCAATCAAACCTCTCAGTCTTCCAAACCTTCAACTTCCAATATTTGCCAAATTGCATCAACTTAACCTATGGACCTCCAAATGCAAATCCGGACACATGACTAAGTTTAAAATCACCATACGAAGCTATTGGAATCATCAAAACACCATTTCGGAGTCGTCTACACAAAAGTCAAAACTCTGATCAACTCTTTTCACTTAAACTTTTAAAGGAATAATCCTTCTTCCAAATCAATCCTGAATCATCCGAAATCTGAACTCAACCACATACGTACGTCATAATATATAATACAAAGCTTCTCGAGACCTTAAACAACCGAACGGGATTTTAATTGTCAAAACGACTGGCCGAGTCATTACAAGTAAGAGCTAATATAATTAGCTCCATAATATTCAACCGTAGATGGTCAATATGCGGGTTAGTATTATTATCAACCACAATAGGGTAGTCAATATGATTATGTATGGGCGAGAACAATTCCAGAAATTTGTTGATCTCATATAGCTCTATGAATCTGGACTTGGTTGTTATGTGTGTCAAGATGGATCTTCATTTTGGGATTTATAGCATCAGCCAAATAAATAGATTCAGTATTTGAAATTTATGGGTTCCTACAATGACCGCAAATTAATATTACAATATTAACTTGGTTCATAATCGAATAAATATAGATTTTTAGTTAATATATATATATATATATATATATATATATATATAGAGAGAGAGAGAGAGAGAGAGAGAGAGAGAGAGATAGAGAGAGAGAGAGTTTAGGCAAAATTTATTAAATTCACGTGAACTTGTTTACACATAAAATGGTACAATTTGTAACATGGTTTATAGACAAGTGAATCGATTTGACCCAACAACGATAAAGAAATAAGACTGAAATTAAGATTTAACGATTGAAATTAAAGAATATAACAAGCTTGGTTTCGAACTCAGTCTTTCCAAGAGCAAACGTAAAAGTAAAGATAAAGCAAGAATGAAGTTGTTAAAGTGAGAGCTCAATAGTAGAGTATGAGAGCAAAATAATAAATTATAGCCTTTGCGTATATAATGTTGCGTGCCTCAATGGTGTTAACCCCACTATTTATAGTTCTACCTAGAGAAACAAGATCCTAGGATTAAGCTCCTCTATAAATGAGAATAAAAGTGTCATCGATGAATACGTAACAGCAAGACTTAAATGCAAATATTCTCTATAACAGTTGCTCATTTAATGTTAGAAAATATTCCCTCATTCAATGTTGTCTGATGGTAAATGTTTGAAATTCTACCGCCGCCTACATTCCCTTCGGAATCCATTCGGTACCGGTCACACACGTCACATTCAATAATAATTATTTCCTGACTCGTCTTTTGTCCATCTTTGACTCCACGTGTCATCTTACCATTCAACCACTTATTATCAACCAATTGTAACCCATACAAATAGTCCCCCTATTTTCTGGTGATGCAGCTTAGTGTTACCGAGAAGTAGGTTAAGATTCCTTGCTTGGCGGGAAAGTTCTTGAAAAGTCTCTGACACTTGAAAGGACGTACGCCTTTTCGCATTTAATAACCCAAACACGTGTTGTCCCACGATACAACAAATAGTTTTGCCGGTTCTTGAGATAATCATGACCACGATTTTTGCCGTCTATAACTTCTCCGCTAGTCTTCATTTTTACTTCTTTACTTCCACAACTTTCATAAGTCTTTCTTCTTCTCTTCATCTTCTTAGAAACCTTTAACAACCTTCATTTCTTTTCAGCAAGAACCTTTTTATTTTACAAACCTCTTACCACCATGCCTTCATACATTACTTCCCTTGGCAATACCGATTTTGTCTTCGGTGGAGGCCTTGAAGAAATATAAGGACAAGGAGGTTGTCGTTGAGTCTGAACCTCCAACTCTTAGCACCATCATACCCCTTCAGCTTAGCAGTGCAAATGACCTTGAAGAAAGAACTCCTTCTGCAACTTCCCATGGCCAGCGATTTTGGCTAGTTCGTAGATTTCCCTCCTCCATTCGCCTTTCCAATATCCCAATTGTGAAGGAGGATTGCAACTGCCCTAATATTGAAATTCTCACCCTAGATATGGTAGAGCGAGTTACCAACTCCAAGGAGGGGTTTATGTATGTCTAGGGGCTTGACCCAATAATTTTAGAGTTCTGCCACCGATATCAGGTTTGCTTAGACCTTTGACAATTGTGCACTGAGAGAGGGGAAACCCTAACTCTTGCACATATAATGAATCTTTGCTCTCTCGTGATTTTCCGTGGGGGATTAATAAATTTTAGCAAGCGTGGTCACCACGCTTTCCTCACCAGCATAGATGATGACAACGACCGTGGATGGATAGAGCAGTTCCTTGTTATCCCTACCAGGGACATCATCCCGGCCATAACTCCAGCCTTTCCCGAGTTGTGGAACCGTTTTGCATAAGTTTTTGGTTTTCTACATCCTTTCTACGTGGAAAGGTCATTTCCCGTTTTTGCTGATTTTTCGTTTCCTTCACTTCAACTACCTGATGGGAACCGCCATGAGTTCAAGGCATGTACCAATGGGTTCAGAAAATTTCTGACATTACAACTCCAAAATTCCGACGGTGGAAGGAGATGGCCCTCATATACGGGTGGAAGGCCAAGCACCATGGTAAGCCAAGTCCTTTTCTTTTATTCTTGTTCGAATGTAAGAAATCTCATGGATAAGTTGCTAACTCCGTTTCTTATTTATACAGGACTTCCAAGGGCTCTTTCATCTGCTGCGAGGTCGACCCTTTAGATAACTTTGAGGAGGCTAGGAGGGTGCTGCAAAATGCCCTCGTTCAATGCAGAGATCTTGGGTCTGCCCGAGTCTTTGGTGAAGGTGCCTCCTCTCGGAGTCCCTAGTCCGAGAAAAAGAAACCGAAAAGGAGACGCTCCTCCTCGGCTGGGACACATGAGAAGAGAGCAAAGAAAACACTATCCGAGCTGGCCATAGTGGTCCTCGTTGATGAAGAAGAAGATAGTGATGAAAAGAATTCCTTTTAAAGGAGATATTCATCAGCTCAACCGGATGCTCAGTCGGGGAGCTTCAAAACCCAAAACTAGAGGAAAATCAGGCACTTTGGGGTGAGATGGACCTGGTTGAGAATGCCGATTCTTGACTCCCGGCCACAATTGCTGTCTCCGGTCCAAGGAGTTCGGACCCTGAACCTCTTCTGCCTTCAACTATTGAGCAAGAAATAACCGCCCCTTCTTATTCCACCACTGCTTATGCTCCTTCTACACCAACAACTTCTCGCTGATTGACACCACCAGTTACTTCTCCACCAGCACCAACTGTATCTCCTCCACCGACATCAGCTGATCGAGAAAAGGATGCTTCTCCTCTTCGGTCTCCCGACCACAGAAACTTGTGACATGAATATTCATCCCCTTCTCAAGATCCTCGAGGGAGGATAAATTCCACTATTTTGGTTTGAAAGAGTGTCTTATTTTTTTCAGGCCGGTGGAGCTTGCAAATTATCTGAAGCCCAGAGAAGGATTGGAAGAAAATGGGCTCCCTTTCTGGGTGTTCTTGATAAACAACGACATGCATAGTGCGGCACATGTATCCTACCGGTTTCCTTCTATCTCTTTCTTTTTTGATATGTATATGATGTAATGGTGACCCTAATTCTAATCCCTTCTTTCTAGGACAAACTCCTTGTTTCTGAGGTCCTGCAAAGTTTTATCCTTGATAAACAAGGGCTTGCATCCAAGCGGGATCAACCTTTGGCTGAGAGGAACCAGCTCGCTGTGCACCTCCCGGTGCTGGAGGCAAAAGCTACTCATATAGATGAGCTTGAGACTCGATTCCATCATAGGGAGCAAGATTACATGAAAAGCTTCAAGAAGATAAGGCTAAGTGGGCCGAGCTTCACGATGCTGTCATCGCCGATGCCGAGTGCGAGTCTGCCTTTGAGGAGAAAATCAATAACCTAAAGGCTATCTTATGCTCCAAAACCGATGAGGCCAATGCTGTCGAGGAGAAGAGGGCCTGAATGGAAGAGAGGCTTAAGAGGGCCATGGACCAAAATCGGCTTCACTCAACTACAAATGTTGAGCTCGACGTCCGCCTCAGCTCCATGAAGTCTTAAACAAAAGAGCTCCAGGCTAAAATCGATAACATTCGAGCAAAACTTTAAGATCAAAATAATTCCCTACTTTTGGGGAAGACCTATGCCATATATCATATGAAAAGGAAGACCTTGGAAGAGGCCAATGTGGGCATCGCCAAAATAGATGATTGCATTGTCCAGGCCTGGGAACTGGAGTTATCCGCTCGAGAAAAACTTCCTACTTGGCCCGCTACGACTGACTCCTCAAAAACTAGTTCTGAGTATTCGGAAACTGAAGGGGAGACTGAAGAAGATGAAGGCCACAAACCAGCAGTGTATCTTCCTTCTCTTCCTCCTTCGGGTTTTGGCGGCACGAATGATGTATAATATTTATTTTTTTATCTTCTATAATTATGTCACAACTTTTATTGTATTTGGAACTTTAATGAAAGAACTTTCTACTTAAGTATTGTGTAGAATATCCCTTTTATGTTTAGTTGAATAAAGCTTCAGTATATTTTTTCATCTGATAGCTTTTGATTCTGGGCATAAACTCTTCCGGAATCTACCCTTTACTATAAGGGTTTCATAAGCGAGAGCCCTTATGTTTACGGTGCACTTGAAGAGGACATCTCATGTTTATTCCTGCAAAAGCATTTGAAGTTTTTCTTAACTTTCAAATGATAATATTAACTCATCATTCGGACAAGAAATAAGATAAAATAAAAGGAATTTGATTTATTCCCTCTATTTTTAAAAGTACATAGGTGTTCGTTTTCTTAAGTAAATAAAACTGCCAATACATGTGGCTAACTTGTACAACTTATTTCTATGGGGCTGATCATGCAGTCCCTGATCCCGATGAAACATTGATCTAGGTTCTCTCACTCCCGATTGTTGTGGCATTTCTAGTGTCGTATCAAAATATTATTCCCCCTTGCCGGTGTTCAAATGCGAAGCATGTAAATTTGAGCAAGGAAAGTCTTGTACCCAGATTGCTGGTTCACCATTGGAAACAACTTGTGAACGGTTAAATAATCCTTTTTTAATAAGTGGTGAGCACCCTCCACTTCCAACCAAGAGGTTGTGAGTTCGATTCACCCCAAGAGCAAGGTGGGGAGTTCTTGGAGGAAGGGAGTCGAGGGTCTATCAGAAATAGCCTCTCTACCCCAGGGTAGAGGTAAGGTCTGCCTACACACTACCCTCCCCAGACCCCACTAGTGGGATTATACTGGGTTGTTGTTGTAATAATGGAAGGCAAACTTTCCATCGAGCCAAAGATTATTTCACCATCCACATAAATGTTTACCATCGGTGTGAAAATTTTAGTGCCTTGATATTTAAAGGTCTTTCCTTTGCCGATGACGCTCCATTCGTAGTATGCTTATCGTTATTGCCTAGTTAAAAACCTTTGCAGAAAAATCCAATTGAGACAAAAACTGGTTGAAGGAAAAAAGAGTGCAGCACATACTTTCAGTATTGGCAGGAACCATCAGCAATAAAACCTTTTGAGACGAGTCACATTCCAATTACTGGGCAATTTGACTCCATATTTATGTTCTAACTCATATGACCCCTTATCTGTGATAGCTGAAACCCGGTAAGGACCTTCCCACGTTGGTCCCAGTTTCTTGGCATTGACTTTCCGACTATTCTGAGTCACCTTCCTCAAAACCAAATCTGCTATTTTGAAATAGCGGAGATTGGCCATGCGATTTTAATATCTTTTCATCCTTTGCTTTTGATCCACCATCCTCACGTACGCCAAGTCTCGATGTTCATCGAGGAAGTCTAGCTTTTGTAGCAATACTTCATTGTTTGTCTCTTCGTTTGCTCGAGAAAGCCTTAAAGTCGGCTCCCCCATGTTTATCGGTATCAGAGCCTCCACTACGTATATGAGTGAGAAGGGTGTTTCTCCCGTACTCGACTTTGCCGTCGTCCGATATGCCCATGCCACCACTGATAGCTCATTGGGCCACTTTTCCTTAGCATCTTCTCACTTCTTCTTAAGGTTCTGAATAATTACCGTGTTGGTTGATTTCGCCTGTCTGTTAGCACTTGGGTGGTGTGACAAAGACATAATTCTCTTGGTATTTAACCCTTTCAAAAACTTTGTGACTTTTGAACCTATGAACTGCAGCCCGTTGTCACAAACGATTTCCTTTGGTATTCCAAATCGGCAGATTATGTGATCCCATATGAAGTCGACCACTTCGCATTCATCGATCTTTTGGTAAGGACCTTCTTCAACCCATTTAGTGAGGTAATTAGTTAAAACTAAAAGAAATCGTACCTTTCCGTGGCTCGGTGGAAGAAAACCAACTATATCCATCCCCCATTTCATGAATGGCCACAGGGACAACACCGAATTCGAAAGTTTTGTTTGTTGGTGCACCAACTGCGCATGATGGTGACATTTGTCACATTTTTGAATGAATGCTTTTGCGTCCTGTTCCATTTGGGAACAGTAGTAACCTGCCCTAATCAACTTTAGAACTAACAAGTTTGCACCAGAATGATTCCCGCACACTCCTTCGTAGACTTCCCTCATCACGTAGTCTACCTCCAAGGCTCCCAGACACCGAGCCCGTGGAACTTAGAATGACCTTATGTATAACTGCCTATCTATGAGGCAGTAACGAGTTTCTTTAGTCTACAGTGCCCGTGATGTTTTTGGGTCCTCGGGAGTTTTACCATGCCGGAGATACTCGATGAACTCGTTCCTCCAGTCCCAAACCAACTTGGTTGAATTTACCTCACAGTAGCCATCCACGTCCAACACTGAATAAAGAAGTTATACAACCGTACCGAAATCAGATCCTTTCATTTCCGTGGATGACCCCAAATTAGCCAGTGTGTTTGCTTCCTCATTCTCTTCCCTTGGAATGTACGGATGATTGACCATTCCCTGAATCGTGCAAGCAACGCCTGAGCCTTGTTCAAATACTGTTGCATGTGTTCTTCTTTTGTGTCAAAAATCCCATATTCACTTCGATGACCTCGGAGCCTAATCCCCGATCTAGTTCCAGTTCTCGAACCAAAACCTCATACTCGACTTCGTTGTTAGTTAACAGAATAATTTTAATGGCCTGCCTCAAGGTTTCCCCTGAGGGCGTGATTAGAACTATCCCAAGACCGGACTCTTTTACATTGGAAGCTCCATCCGTAAAGAAGATCCAAACTCCCGATGCCGTTTCTGAAACCAGCACTGCTTGCTTAGAAGCCAAGGTCATTAACCTGGGAGTGAAATCAACAACAAAATTGGCCAAAACTTGTGACTTGATCGTAGTCCTAGGTTTGTGCTCATGTCAAATTCACTAATTTTGACTATCCATTTCACCAAACGGCCTGAAACATCAGGCTTGTGAAGGACATTCCTTAAGGGAAAGGTTGTCACAGTGACTATTGAGTGGCACTAAAAATAAGGCCTAAGATTTTGAGAGGCAACTACGAGAGTCAAGGTCAACTTTTTGATGTTCGGATGACGTGTTTCTACTCCCGACAATATTTTACTAACGTAGTAAACAGGAAACTGCATACCTTTTTCCTCTCGGACCAAAACGGCACTTATCGCTACCTCTGAGACCGCTACATATATTAACAACTGCTCACCTTCCCCCAGTATTGATAGTAACTAGGGGGTTGGATAGGTACCTTTTTAGGTCTTTCAATACTTGTTGGCATTCCGGAGTCCTTTCGAAATCGTTCTTCTTTTTTAGAAGTGAAAAGAAGTGATGGAACTTCTATTAGGATCTTGACATGAATCTTCTTAGAGTCGCCAACCTTCCGTTCAGCCTTTGTACTTCCTTCACACTTGTCAATTAGTACGGAATGTCCTCAATAGCTGTGATTTTGTGAGGATTTACCTTGATCCCTTTTTGCGAGACCAGAAACCCCAAGAACTTACCAGAACCAACCTCAAACGTGTATTTCTCCAGGTTAGGTTTCATGTTAAGCTTCCTCAGAATGTCGAAAGTCTCTTGGAGGTATTTCAAATGATCTCTTATATTTAAAGACTTGACTAACATGTCATCAATATATACCTCTATTGTTTGCCTATATGATCCTCAAATATTTTATTAACGAGCCTCTGATAAGTGGCTCTGGTGTTCTTAAGCCCAAAAGGCATCATATTATAGCAATATGTGCCAAAGTTTGTTATGAAAGAACTGTTTTCCTGATCCTCCGGATTCATCGTGATTTGATTGTAACCAGAGTAAGCATCAAGGAAACTCATTAGCTTGTGTCTGGCTGTCGCATCAATCATTTGATCAATGTTTGGCACCAGGAACGACTCTTTAGGGCATGCCTTATTTAAGTCTTTATAGTCTATGCACATCCTAAATTTGTTATAGTCTACACACATCCTAAATTTATTATAGTCTACGCACATCCTAATTTGAGCTCAGTATTTAACCTCGTTCCCAGATGAAACATTCTTTCCAAAAACTCTTCGAACAAGGCCACTTGCTCAAGTTCTTCTACGGCCGACTTGGTCGCATCCATCACTTCTGGTACCTGAAAGTATCTCGAAACTTGATAGGATTCCGATGACTCCTCACTTTTATTGTCTTCGTTCGAAAAGGGAGAAGGCATCCGTTCATATAATTGATAGTTGTTAGACTCTTTCCCCTTGCTGCTGAAACAGTCATTGTGTTCATTTTCCTTGCCACTGGCTGGTCTCCTCTTATTTTCTTGATTCCCTTTGTCATTATAAACTTCAACAGTTGGTGATATATTGAGGGTACAACTTTCATGTCGTGTATCCACGAACTTCCGAGGATTATATTTTAACCCATATCGCCATCGGCCACTTTGAATAGAGTAGTCTCCATTACTCCTTTGATATGTTTGGGTAGCAAAATCTCTCCTCCAGTTGTCACTCTTGTCAAGTTGAAGCCCACTAAGAGCTTTGTCGCCAGAACGATGTTCCCGATTAACTTTGCCTGCTCTAGAACTCCCCATTGTATTATGTTGGCAGAACTTCCTGCGCCAACCAAAACATATTTAATTTTGAAACCTAAAACATTGAGAGAGATTACCAAAGTGCCGTTGTGTGGCAGAAAAAGTCTGTCAGTGTCCTCCTCTGTGAAGGTGATATCATCTTCTGTGACTTCCCGGAGTCTCTTATTGTGATTCACTGATATCTTCATTTTCTTTACAACATTGACTTTGTTTCCTCCGAAGATCATGTTTATAGTCATCCGAGGAGAACCTTCTGCTATCTTCGAAGGTTCCTCAATGTCCCATCTTTGGCCATAATTATTTTTGGCTCGGTCACTTAAGAACTCTCTAAGATCGCTATTATTTAACAATGGTGCCACCTCTTCGTGAAGATGTCGGCAATCCCTAGTTCTGTGGCCGTGAGTTCTATGGTATTTATACCATAAACTAGGATCCCTCTGGCTAGGATATAATCAGATTGGCTTCGGGAACCGTGCTTCTTTGATGTTTCTCATTACCGATTCCAACTCTACTAGGCTGATGTTGAAGTTATAGTGTGATAACCTGGGGTATGCGGAGTCTCGGGCCTTTGGCACCTCTTTCTCTTGCAACGACCTGCTATTCTGGCCACGATCAGGTCTTCTGTCGGAGAGACCCTATCCAATGTCTAAAACCCTTTGTTTTTATGCCCATTGGTCCTATCGGACAGTAGAAAACAATCTTTAGAGGACCGCCGATCCGCATCAAAGTCGTTCTTAAATTTGTCTTTGTTTTTGCCTCGACCCCATCCCTTAGTCGACACTGAAGACCCAAGCTGATCGTCTTCTATCCTTATTGTTGACTCATAACGGTTATGGACATCTACCCATGTGATTGCTTGAAACTCGAGCAGGCTCTCTTTCAATTTTTGGGTGGCATCGAAACTCAGTGGATTTAGACCCACCTCCGCTGCCCACTCATCTGGAATCGCCAGTAGCATCATCCTTTCTTTCTTGAACCGGATCAAAAATTCTCGCAGCAACTCGGATTCGCCCTGCGCAATTCTGAATATGTATGCCTTTTTGGCCTGGACCTTCCTTACTCTGGCATGGGCCTTGATGAATGAGTCTGCAAGCATTTTAAAAGTATCAATTGAATGTTCGGGTAAAAGAGAGTACCATGCCAGAGCCCCATTCGTGAGGGTTTCACCGAACTTCTTCAACAGAACTGAATCGATGTCATGCTGAGCCAAATAATTTTCCTTCACCGCAGAGGTGTAGGTTATGATGTACTCCTGTGGATCCGAATAACCATCATACTTCAGTATGTCTGGCATCTTGAATCTCTTTGAAATTAGTTATGGTGTTGCACTCGGCTTAAACGACAATTGTGTGTATTTTTTGAATCTAGGCCCTTTAGTACTGGTGGCGCCCCTGGAACTTGGTCCATCCAAGCGTGAAACACCTTTGCATTCTGATCCATCAATTCATTCATCTCTCTCATGAATCTCATGAGCTCAGTTTTTAAAGGGTCGCCTAGTTATTATTCCCGGACCCGCTACTAGTTCCTCCAGCTTTGTCGAAGCCGATTTCGCCCTTTGGGGTATTGTTATCGGTTCTATGAGCTGTTTGATTTGCAGGAACACTGGGAGGAATTAGGCCCCTTCCGTTCACGTTGTTGGAAGCACCTGCCAATGCTTGTTTCAATTCCGTCATCACCCGATCTTGTCTTGATAGGTGATCCATTATTGTTCTCTACAGTTCCCTCGGGAGTTTAACCGTTTCTATGACTTGTTCCTCCTCTGCATCATCAGGAGTTAGTTCCCGCACATGTCAAGGATATTGTCCTTCACAAACCATGGTCGTCTTATCCCCTTTGTTGCAGGTCTCGCTGATTGAGTCATTACGCTAGGACAATTCTTCTCGTTCAATGCGTGCTTCAATGTTGTGTGTGCTGTTGACGTCATTGACCGATATATCTAGTTTTTACTAAGGAAAGAACTACAACTCGTTAGTAATAAATGAACGGAACAAAGGGATTACACGAGTGTTTATGCCTCACGATGGGCGCCAAACTGTTTACTTGTAAAATGGTACGGTTGAATTTGTAATGTGGTTTATACACAAGAGAATCGATTTGAACCAAAAACGATAAAGAAATAAGACTAAAATAAAGATTTAACATTTGAAATTAAAGAAGATAACAAGCCTGGTTCCGAACTCAGCCTTTCCAAGAGCAAAAGTAAAAGTAAAGATAAAGCAACGATAAAGCTGTTAAAGTGAGAGCTCAATAGTAGAGTATGAGAGCAAAATAATAAAGTATAGCCTTTGCATATATATTGTTTTGTGCCCTTACAATGGTGTTAACTCCACTATTTATAGTTCTACCTAGGGAAATAACTTCCTAGGATCAAGATCCTCTATAAATGAGAATAAACGTGTCATTAATGAATATGTAATATTCTCTGTAACGGCTACTCATTTAATGCTAGCTAATATTTCCTTATTAAATGTTGTTCGGTGGCAAATCTTTGAACTTCTACCACCGATTACGTTCCCTTCGAATCCATCTGGTACCGGTCACACACGTCATATTTGGTAATAATTGTTTCCTAACTCATCTTTTGTCCATCTTATACTCCATGTGTCATCTTACCATTCGGTCACCTGTTATCAACAAATTTTACCCCATACAAAACTCTCCCTTTAAATTCTCCTCAAAGTGTTTCTCTGACAAACTACATCGGTACCTACCCCCCATCAACCCCTTTTGTTTCTAATTTGCATATCAGTCCTTGCCTTTAAAAAATCTTGGATATGATTTCCTGAATCGAAATAGAAAAACATAAAAAAGTTAAACAAAAAGGAATAGTATATAATATATTCCTATCACAAGGAACAATAATGTGAGGGTTTCTCTAAAATGGATTAGGAATTAAGATTCTACTTGAACCAACATCATTTTGCTACCCGTACAACCAACCCATGTACTCAATAAGTAACAATACTAACCTTGGGCTAAAAGCAGTGACGAGCTCATAAACAATAGTTAGAGGACAATATTAATAACTAGTAACAGTTTAGAATATAAAGAAAAAAAAGTAGAAACAAGTAGCTCGATGATGTTCTGTTCACCTTGTTCACAGTTACGGGAAAATAGGCATGATTTCAAGTACAATAGTTAAAGCCAACACAGATAAAGTATCTCAGTTACCAACTAGTGTGAGGAAAGTACGTCTTTATGCCTACATGTCAAGTATACATGTCGAATTAACGATATCACAAGAGACCCATCAAAATATTCACACCTAGCATTGTACGGGTGCCTGGCATATCTGCCCATCATCAAGAACGTATATAAAACAGTGTGCATGCGCCCACTGCTGGCATGTTAGACTCCGGAGGGGCGTGTCCTTCCCAAGCACTAATCATAATAATTTATCTCAATAGTGAGGCCTAGTGCACGCGTCGCCCCAAACAATATCACTTAGCCTAATATGGGTTTGGCGTACTAGTCGCCTCAAAATCAATACCAAATCGGCTCTATGGACAAACTCAGTTACTCACCATTCGAGTCTCAGATAACACATCTCACAGTACTCAGCTTAATAGTGTTATACATAGGAGGCCTCAACAACATGTGAGGAATCAAATAAGAAGTATTGATACAGATATATCGTACACGGATATGGCATCATGACTGAGAACGTGTACAAATAAGATATATAGCTCAGAACAACAAGAATATCCCTATCAACTCTCAAACAAATATTATTTAGCCTAGACATGATGTCTAAAATGAATCAAAGTTCAAGTAACGAAACAAGTAGGGGAAGCACGGGTATAGCAAGGCATGATAGCAAAACAAACTCGGTAATATCCTAAAGGGACCCCCCCCCCCAA
>AWOL01S0015190.1:27539-105338 GCA_000715115.1 Nicotiana otophora | reverse complement strand
CCCCCCCCCCAAACCATGAACACATTGGTGCACATACACACGGCTGTCACCTAGCGCGTATGTCACCCCAATAACTTTAACAAAATGTAGTTCCCAGGGTTAAATACCCTCAATCCAAGTTTAGATGTATTACTTACCTCAAGCAAGCCAAATCAGCCCTCAAAAATAGCTTTTTTCCTAAAATTCGCCTCCGCACGGCTAAACTCTAACCAAACAAACTTAATAACATCAAAAAATGCAAGAGAAACCAATTGCGATTAATAAAGCTATGATCTTTACATAATTCTCCAAAAGTCAATAAAAGTCAACCCCGGGCTCGTCCGGACAAAACACGAGTTCAAGGGTAGATCTTGACCATCCATAATCCCACAAGTCTATATATGTATTTGGTTTTCAAATTCGAGTCCAATTCGACTCTCAAAGCCGAAATTTTCATTTTTCAAAACTTAGACAAAATCCCCAAAATTTCTCTTTGATTATCATAAATTTGATGTTAAATCTCATATATGATCATGAAATATAGTTGAAAATTGATTAGAATCACTTACTCAATGATTGTAGGTGAAATCGTCTCTCCAAATCGCCTCCTACCGAGTCAAAGGTTCTAAATGAGAGAAATGAAATAAAATCCCGACTTTTCAGCCCTTTGTTCAGTTGCAGGTGTAGTAATTGAGACATTGGACTCGCAATTGCAAACCCTAGCAATTGAAAACAAAGCCTCGTAATTGAGGCTACTGGCAGCCTAAGGGGGAAGTTGCAAATGCGACATTGGCTTCGCAATTGCGAAGCCTGTCCCCATCGCAAATGCGACATAATCATGGAAAATGTGAGCCTACCTTGCCAAGGTACTACTTCGCAATTGTGATCCAGGCATCGCAAATGCGACACCTGAGACCCCATGCTATGATCTCAATTGCGATTGTGGTGTTTGCAATTGCGACACCTGATGCATCAACACACCAGCAACCTGTAATTGGGTCCAAACCTTTCCGAAACACGTCCGTAACTCACCCGATGTCACGACCCCAATTTTCCACCTTAGAATTTCATGATGGAACCTAGTCTCTAAGACTAGAAAATCCTAACATTTAATAATAACTTAACAATAATAATCAATAGAAATACTAATGCGAGACCGATAAAATCATATAATCTTCCAAAATAGGATCTTAACAACACTCTTTCCAAAACCGGTGGAACTGAGTCATAAGCTCTACAGAATGATCTAGAATATCTACAACAACAATGGTTGAATAAGAAATACAACAGAATGAAAAAATAATGGAAGGTGACTCTGAGGCCTACGGACGCCGAACAGGTATACGTTGAAGTCTGCAGAAAATAGCTACAATCAATTACTAACGTCAATCATGGGCAGACGTACCTGGATCTGCACAAAAAGATATGTAGAAATGTAGTATGAGTACACCACAATAGTACCCAGTAAGTATCAAGCCTAACCTCGGTAGAATAGTGACGAGGCCAGGTCAAGACACCTACTAGGACATAATAAACAAAACAAAAATATAATAACGAGAAGTAATGGAAAGCGGGGAAATAAATGATAACAAAGCAGGTTAATAACATAGACTAATGACAAAATTGTAAGCATAGAGATAACAAGAAGGAAGAAGATAAAGAGAACCATAATAGTAAAATACGAAAAAAACTGATAAGACAAGGAAGAATAAAAGCAACAAGAACTGTTCCACTAATAACTCTGTTCAACATGAGATGCACAACAAGAATCACAACCGAGGTACTGCCTCGTATACAACAAGAATCAACACTGAGGTACCGCCTAGTATACAACAAGAATTGCAACCGAGGTACCACCTCGTATACAACAAGAATCACAACCGAGGTACCTCCTCGTATTCACATTTCTCAATTTTAATCACAATCTTTCTTTATACTGCCGCGTGAGCCTTACATTTAGATAGTTTTGAAAATATTTTTCTCGATATAGCTATACGTACTTTAGCCCACCTTATGACGCAGCGTGGCTTCAAGTAATTTCCTTACTAGAAACACGCACATAAATCCCACCTTATGCCGCTGCATGCATATTAACCCCTATCCTTATACCGCCGCATGCGCATCAATATCACAACATAATAACAAGTTACACCACAAGTGCCCATATGCCACAACTTTACCAAAAATCAATAATATCAATGTTTCCACAACAATAGCCCATGGCTCAACCACAATGTGTACAAGAATATCAACAATAACAATGAATATATCTCAACAATTAATAATGTTGCCTCAATGTGATAACGACTTTCACAACTTCAACACCAATAACTCAACAAGAAGACATTTCACGAAATAACAACTTCAATTCCAAGTAATTCAACAATTAAAGATATAACAAGGCAACAAGAAAGGAAATAACTTCAACTAGGCATATAAGAACAAAACAACCAAGTAAGAGGTAGATAAGTGATAACAAAGTCAAATAAGGCATGTAGAGATAGACTAACACATGTAAGAGTAGATTAATAATGAGAATTGGAACCTGATATGACAATTGAATTAAAGGCATGGAAAGAGTCTAAATAACCTAAACCGTTCAAATACCACAGATGACCCGTATACCTACTCGTCACCTTGCGTACACGATTTTCACGTAACACAAATAGCACAATCAATCCCAAATCCTAAGGGGTAGGTCCCTCACACAAAGTTAGGCAAGATACTTACCTCAACTATGCCAACTCAACCCTCGAAAATAGCTTTTACCCTAACATTCGCCTCCACACGGTTCAAATCTAATCAAAATTGACTTAATATCATCAAACAATGTAAGGAAACATAATTACGATAGATAAAGCTATGATATTTACACTTTTCCCAAAAATAAAACAAAAGTGAATTCGGGGTCCACCCGGTCAAAACCGAGGTTCAAGCATAGATTACGACTACACATAACCCCACGAGTCTATATATGTGATTAGTTTCAAAATTTGAGTCCAAATCGACTCTCAAAACTCAAATTCTTATTTTTCAAAAACTTGACAAAATTTCACAATTTTTCCTCTTTGATTCACACAAATTTGATGTTAAATCTAAGATATATTCATGAAATATAATTTAAAATTGATTAGAATCACTTACCCAAAGTTTGTAGATAAAAACCCCTTTTCAAATCGCCTTCTTCCGAGTCTAGGATTCTAAAATGAGAGAATATGTTAAAAAATCCCGACACCCAGCCCTTTTGTCCGCTGCAGATGTCGCATTTACGACACAGGGTTCGCATTTGAGAACATGTGAACCCTCGCAATTTGCGGACCAGGGATTGCATTTGCGAACCCCGACAGCCTCAATAAACATAGCAATTGTGAAAAAGGCTTCAGGACATATTTGCAAAAGCGAACAAATCTTCGCAAATGCGACCCAAGCCTCAGGCTTGCTGACTTCGCAATTGCGAAGGGGTAAGTCGCAATTGCGACATCAGAGCACCTCCTGTCACATTCGCAATTGTTAGGTTGGTGCTCACAATTGTGATAACAGAGCACCAACATACCAACAATTCCATTTCCAGTTCAAACCATTCCGAAACATGTCCGAAACTCATCCGAGCCCCCGGGCCTCTAAACTAAACATCCACGCACGTCTAAAACTATCATACAAACTTGCTCGCGCGATCACAACACTAAAATAACATGTAGAACTACGATTCAGACATCAAACGCATGAATTTCAAAGTAAAATTTAAGAACTACTAGAATTGCAACTATGCGTCTGAATCCTACCAATTCAACTCCAAATGATATCAAATTTTGAAGACAAGTTCTAAATAACATAGTGGACCTATTCCAAGTTCTAAAATCACATTCCAAACCCGATAGCCAAATGTAAACCTACGATCAAACTTCTAAACTTTAAATTGTAAAATTTTGGCAAAACAACACAAATCAACCTACGGACTTTCGAATTCGATTCTCGGCGTAGTCCAAAATCACGATACGAGGTCAACTATTGGTCAACATAAATAGCTTAGGCTTCTAAGCCAAGAATCAAAGGGTCCAAGTTTTGGGTTCGTTTTCACAAAAGTCAACCATTGGTCAACATAAATAACTTATGCTTCTAAGCCAAGAATCAAAGGGTCCAAATCAACCCGAAATCTTTTCGAAACGAAACCAATCAACCATGTAAGTCATAAAACTATAAACACATATGTGTAACCCTCAAAAGGAGATACAGGGCGCAGTTATACAAAATGATAGTTTGGGTCGTTACACTGAGCCCTCGGGCCTCTAAACCAAATATCCACACAAGTCTAAAAAATATCACACGAACTCGCTTGCGTGATCAAAATAAAAAAATAACATCTAGAACTACGAATCAGACGTCAAAATGAATGAATTTCAAAAAATAAACTCAAGAACCTCTAGAATTGTAACCAGACGTCTGAATCTTATCAAACCAACTCCAAATAACACCAACTTTGCAGAAAATATTCAAATGAAAAAACGGACCTATTCCAAATCCCAAAACTAAATTCTGAACCCAATAGACAAAACGTCAACCGACGATAAAATTTAGAAAAACTTCCAAACCTCAAATTGCCAACTTTGACAAAACAAGTCAAATCAACCTAGGGACCTCTGAATGATATTCCGGGCATACACCCAATAGCAAGATCACGATACAAACCTATCGGAGCCATCAAGACACTATTCCGGAATCGTTTTTATAAAAGTCAAACTTCGGTCAATATTTCCAGCTTCGGCTTCTAAACTAAGAACCAAAGGGTCCAAATCAACCCAAAACCTTTCCGAATTAAACTAACCAACCCCACAAGTCATAAAATCATAAATATACATATGTGAAGCATCAAAAGGGAAAATGAGTCTCAAATACATAAAGCAATCGGCCGGGTCATTACATATTTGTTAAGAAGGGGAGATCATACAAAAAGTAGAAAGGGGAAGCAAGCACCGGTGAAAGAATTAGCATACCCTTTGTTGCCTTATAGCCTGTTTGGCCAAACTTCTCCAATCTTAGAAGCACTTTTTTTTAAAAGTACTTTTTTCAAAGTTAGAGTGTTTGGCGAAGCTCTTGGAAGAAAAAAGTGCTTTTGAGGAGACGCAGAAGCAGTTTTGGAGAAGCAGAAAAAAATAGCTTCTCTCCAAAGGCACTTTTTTGAAAAGCACTTTTGAAAGAAACACACTTAGAAGGAGTTTTTAAAAGCTTGGTGAAATACTAATTGTTGCTCATAATTGCTTTTCAAATTAATTAGTCAAACACAAACTAGTTCTCACCAAAACTACTTCTCACCATAAGTACTTTTGAGAAAAAGCACTTCTTAAAATAAGCTATTTTTTGCAGCTTGGCCAAACAGGCTATTATTCTCACCATATTTCAGAATTTTTATTTTAAATATCAAGTCAAAGGATTAGGCAACTATGAATTTATTCTCTAAATAAGTAAAAAGCCTGTTCAATTATTAATCCCTATTTCTTCAATTAGATCGATCTCAATCCATCTCATCTCTCAATCTGTTATCCCTCCCTAAGCATCTCCTCCCCTTCTTACGTCTTCAGATCCAGAAATCCATTGAAGTAGAATAATGGAAATGTGAAAAAGTTCAAAAATAAACCCCAAAATTTCAGAAAATAAACCCAGAAAACCATTGACGTAAAATAATGAAATGGAATGTTTTTTAAAAAATAAAACCGATGAAAGGGAAAAGATAGCATGAAAGAGAAGAAGAGAGGAAAGAAGGCGTAATCGAGATGGAAGAGAGAGGAGGGAAGTGAATCAGATTTTTCTAGCTTTAATTTCGAAAAGACAAAAAGCCCCCACTCACTTTGTAGTTCTTATAAGTTATTAAGGGTACTAAGGGAAATATGAAATGGGGACAATGCTAACATACTATCTTCATGTAGTATGTTAGCAAGGCCATATATATATATTCTGTTTGCAAGGAAGATAACTAACAAACATTTTAAATTGTATGTTCCTGAAATATTCTATGTTAACGATTGTACACGGTCAAAATCGGGCTTGCCCTTCGTATGACTAATCGAGACTAGAACATGATAGGCCAAGTTTCAACCTCGTGTTATATCTAACCATGGCGCAAAGTAAGGTTGCCGAGCTCGTGACCTAGAGACCGATCAAGATCGAGATCGGCCAAGATGGAGACCGATCAAGATCGAGATCTGCCAAGATCGAGACCGAGCAAGATCGAGACCGAGCGAGATAGAGATCAAGAGAGACTGAGGGAAGTTTACTGAGCCAAATAACAAAAAGCCAAAATATCCGCAATCGGGCGAGGATCGTGGAGGAAATTCTGGCACGTATCAAGAAGAGGCCGATTAATTAGCCTATCATGAGATTTCTTATTGTATTTAGAATTGTATCAAGAGTAGGACTCCTCTACTATATAAAGGGGGCCTGATCATTTGTAAGATAGATCACATTTACGCAATACAAAGCAATATACTGCCTTCTTCTAGCTTTCAATATCTTGTTACTTTGTTCTTATATCAGTTGAATCTTCACTTGGTTTGAGGGTGATCGAACTCTAGGGCCAAGTCTATTCGATTCGCTTGGTTTGCATTCATTTCTTTCATAGTCAATTTCAATATTAATATATATATATTCTCAATTTGTGCCAAGTTATATCACGTATCCTTAAAACCGCGTATAAGTTTAATTGTTATCCGTTTTTTGGGTAAACAGTTTGGCGCCCACCGTGGGGCTAAGAATAATACTGATTGTCTGGTACTAAATTTCATAACACACACTATTTTACATTTGTTCTTGTGAGTGTCTTTGGTTCCAAGCTAAAATACAAAAATGTCAAACACTCAATCAGCACCTCTACATGTTGACAAAGATTCCGGTCACCAAGGTGAAAATAACAACATAGTGCCTTGTAAGGAGATACCGTCTGCTGATCACGCTGGAATTCTGATCGCAGATCCGATCGACTCTAATTCGCAAGTGGCTATCGATGCAAATTTGCTTACCGACCCAGAAAATAGCGTTCCTGGTGGAACCCAATCGGTAACGTGGAACACACAAAACGTTGAAGGAGACGGGATCAACAAACGAATGATCTTTGATATGTTGCAGGCTCAACAAGCCGCGATAGCACAGCTCCAAAACCAGAACCATGCATCAAGTAGGATCAAGCCCGAGCCGTACCAGGAATTTGTTCACAAGTTCAAATCGGTGTCAAGGAAATCGAACGGAAATGAATCGGGGACCGATCCCGCAATCATGAAGATGCTCGAGTAACTAACGAAGCGAGTTGAATCGGGGGAAAAGAAGATCGAAGCAAACGACAAGAAGGTGAAAACCTATAACTCCAGGGTTGATCAGATCCCGGGGGCATCACCAATATTGAAGGGTTTTGATTCCAAAAGGTTCGTACAAAAGCCATTCCTCCCCCCCCCACCCCGAGCGCGGCTCCCAAACCTATCCACAAGAAGTTCCGCATGCCCAAGATTCCTAAGTATAATGGAACTACCAATCCCAACGAGCATGTCACCTATTACATATGTGCAATTAAAGGGAATGATTTGGAGGATGACGAGATCGAATCCGCGTTACTAAAGAAATTCGGGGAGACCCTGTCAAAGGGACCGATGATATGGTACCATAATTTACCACCTAGCTCTATAGATTCTTTTGCCATGCTTGCAGATTCTTTTGTAAAAGCACACGCTGCAGCCATAAAGGTCGAGACTAGGAAGTCAGAACTTTTCAAGGTAAAGCAGAAAGATAACGAGATGCTCAGAGAGTTTATGTCTCGGTTCCAAATAGAAGGAATGGATCTACCACCGGTCGCCGATGATTGGGCCGTTCAAGCTTTCACTCAAGGACTAAATGTACGAAGATCAGTGGCTTCACAACGGTTGAAGCAGAACTTGATTGAGTACCCAGCTGTTACCTTGGCCGATGTACATAATCAGTATCAATCGAAGATTAGAGTCGAAGACGTTCGATCTCTAACTAACTAACTAACTTACAACATAGGCCGGAAGAGAGATATTCAGAAAACCCGATTTCCTGTCTTAAGAACCTGACTCAAAAGAGAAAAGAAGACCGGACTAAAAGAGATCTCACTTTCGACGATTGAACTTTACTTTTATATCCAGATTCGACTTTCTTTCTCAAACCACCGGACAGGGGCCCAGAGGCAGAGCAAAGAAATCCTTAGATCTTTGCTTGTTTCGTGAAGCTGGGGGCTCCTTCTGGGTCCGTTTATCCTATCAGACCCGTTGACAGGATCAAAAGGGATATTGATCGAGAACCAAGAGTGAACAGGGGTCGACACCATCCTTATAATGGAGATCGTAGGGGCAACAAACCTGGGCGCAAACCTAAAAGGAGAAATGATTGTGGCCAGAGCTCTCGAGGGCTCGTGAGCAAGAATGGTTTCGACAAGCATACTGGACCTAAAGAAGCACCACGATTTTCAGAATATAACTTCAACGTCTATGCATTAACTATCATATTGGCTATCGGACGCATCAAAGATACTAAGTGGCCTCGACCTCTACCGACCGATCCAGCCCAGAGAAATCCCAACTAAATGTGCAAGTATCATGGCATTCATGGCCATAGAACGAAAGATTGCGGATAGTTGAGAGAAGAAGTAGCCCGGTTATTCAACGACGGGCACCTTCGGGAGTTTCTAAGTGATCGAGCCAAGAATCATTCCATAAACAGAGAGTCCAACAGACAAAACGAGCAACAAGAACCTCAACACATTATTCACATGATTGTCGTAGGGGTCGATGTTCAAAAAGGGCCAGTATTAAAACACACCAATGTGTTGATCACAAGGGAGAAGCGAGCTCGGGATTACATACCAGAAGGACCATTGTCCTTCAACGACGAGGACGCAGAAGGGATCATGTAGGCCCATAACGATGCACTGGTAATATCTGTACTCATGAATAAGACTCAAGTTAAACGTGTGTCAATTGATCCAGGTAGTTCGCCCAACATCATTTGGTCGAGGGTCGTACCACAACTCGGCCTACTGGATCAAGTTGTTCCCACAGCCCGAGTGCTAAATGGATTCGGCATGGCATGTGAAACTACTAAGGGCGAGATAACTTTGCCAGTAAACGTGTTCGGGACCATCCAGGAGACGAAGTTCCATGTGATCGAGGGCGACATGAGGTACAACGCCCTGTTCGGGAGACTATGGATCCACAACATGAGGGCAGTGCCCTCGACCCTTCACCAGGTTCTAAAATTCCAGACACTAGAGGGAATCAAAACAGTCCATGCGGAACCGCAAAGGAAATGTTTGTCGTCGACTAAATGATTCCGGTATCGGCACTCTCATCGATGAAAGGGTCAAATTCAAAGGGAAAATAGGAGGCCAAATAGCAACCACAGACGTCCGCCTCGACCCAACTAGAGAAGCAGGGGACTGGCGAATTACTTAAATGTCCTTCTAAATAATATAAATGCTTTATTTATAAAATAAAAACTGTCACTTACAAACATACCAAGCCAACAGTTCATGCAACACTAACAGTCACAACTATTAGTGAAAAACCTACAAACAGATTTATTTGGGACTATATCTATTTTGACTATTCATTCGATAATGCAGTGACTTTTATCTCAAGACCAATTCGAGGAAAAGCTATAATGAAGTGATTCTAATGGCAAAACGCACATTCAAATGTGTCTGGTCTAACATAGAGACTAAAGATGGGTACTATTTTGTGTGGGAGTCATGACAGCAAGTTTCCAAGTATGATGAAAGAAAGTCTATTAATGGATAAAATTTCGATTCATAGTACTTTAGATAGTTATTCTGGCCTTTGTAATGGTGGCGGACTCCAGGAGATGAACTAGTCACTTAGCTTTTCTACAAAAGTTTGGGACCTGCACAAGCTCATATAGACGGCTAAGTATTTTTTCTTTTTTTCACTGTCTTATAATTTATTCTTAAAAAATATATACATCTTTGATTGGGAACAACGGAGAATGACGGTTCTTATTAGTCATGTAACGTTATATGAAAATAAAACGTAATTAGGAGTAGTATTTAATTTGAAGATTATTCTGTTGTCTTGAGATTTCTTCAAAAATTAATTAGGGTATTCTTAATGCTTTATTTAATTTTTTGTCATTATTGAAGGAGTCATGTGGTGCCAAAAATAGAAAGTTGATTAAAACAGTACTAATCAATCGAATGATTCAACAAATAACAAATCTCCCAAATTGGTAATGTATATTTATTCGCATATAATTATTGTTTTTACTTGTGATAATACTATTGCATTAGAAGTCATGTCTTGCAAAGCTCATGCAACTTATAAAATTAGTTGTTTTTTTTCAATCTAAAGTTAGTCCAAGTTTTATAATAGTTTTGTTTTGTAGTTTAATTGCTATAGGGGAATTATCTTATTATTTGCTTAATAACTGTATATTATTTAATTATAAAAATTGATATTGAGATACATGTCAATATTATTCTTTGCTACTTTTCTCCTAGAATGGATGATGCCTTTTAACATAAAGTTAAAAAAAGAGTTAGTAATTTTTTTTATCAATGTTGTTTTATTTACAAAAGCTTCATTACATTGATGTACAAAGTAAATTAAAATAAGTACAAAAAATATCACATGTATCAAATTAAGTTTTCGTTGTTTATCTTTGTAGATTGTTATCTAATCATATTTACCTCAACAAATAAGCCACCATACGGCGACTTACATCAGGCATTCACAAAAACTTATATTGTATTCTTCCATGTAAAATTACTTACTCAAAATTTTATTTAAAAATATTAATATTATTTTACATCACTTGACATACACGTGCAATGCACGTGCCGAGAAACTAGTATATATAAAAGTTTGAACACTCTTAACTATTTTCCAACTTCATTACAATACTTCTATTTAGCTGTCACGTGATAGCGACATAGCGCATACTACATGCAACATCATTAGTAATATGTGGATTATGATTAATTTGTTACTTGTTTATTCATAAAACGGTATAGTTGAATTTATATGTGATTTATAGACAAGTGAATTAATTTGATCCCAAGATGATAAATATATGACATAAAATGTAATACATAGCCTTGAAATGGAGATAAACAATAAAAATCGTAATTCCGGGAGCAGGGCTTCCGGAGACAATAATAGAGATATAAATGAACAAGAAGAGAGAATTATATTAAGCTTTGAACAGAGTGTAGCATATGTTTGTCAGAAAATTCGTCCCCTTTACAATGATAATAGAGCTCACTATTTGTAGCTGCATCTAGGGAACAAGGTCCTAAGATCAAGCCCGTCTTTAATGAAAATTATGAGGACCACGTGTTACTTTCTCATGGTATATTGACTACTCCGGTGATCATTCTATTGTAGTTCTTTATCTTGTATTCCCCTCAGTATGTTTCCCCTCCCGACATTTCCTGTTTAGTTCTTCAAGAATGTATAACAGTAGGCAGTGAATGTCATATTCTCTGTAACGGGCAACATACTTAATGAGTATCATTCTCTCCGGTAATAGCCGAGATCGTTGCCTTCGGATCCGACTGTCTTCTGTCTTCGGCTCCACGTGTCACTTTCTCATATGATCATTTAATTTAACCATATTTTACCCTATTCAGATAGTCTCCCTGCTTTCCGGTAGCATAAACTTCTGTTACCGAAAAGTTGGTAGAAATACCTTAGACGCACGTCTCTCCGCATTTAATGTCCCGTACACGCGTCATCCCAAGATTTAGCATTACTTTTGCATGTTATCGAGGTAATTATGGCCATGATTTTAGCCGCCTAGTCATTTACTTATACGCATCAAATTTCTTCATTTGCACTTCACAATTCTCTAAACTTTCTCAAACACTCTTTACTCAACTCGTACTTTGTCCTCAACCTTTCTTTAACCTTCTGCTTGAGAGAAAACCTTTCTTCCTTTCTGATATAATATGGCCTCTTCTCCGAGAAACCCAAGTTCCTCAATGTAAGAAGGTAAAGCTGATGACGCTGTTTCTCCTACGGTGAGCTCTATTATCCCAAAGAGTCTAGTCACAACTAAGGACTTTGAAGAGAAGTATCTTTCCGCTCACCCTCGTAGGTGGGCCATTAGCGTATACCCTTCTTCCATCTGACCTTTCAATATTCCTGTTGTGAAGGAAGACTACTATTGCCAAGATTTAGACATTATCGCTCGTGACCTGACGGAGCGGATAACCTTACCCAAAAAGGAATTTACATATTTTTATATGTATCCCTTCACTTTGGGGTCGTTCTCTTTGAGTGGAGAGCTTGACTATGTCATCGTGGAGTTCTATATCTGCTACCAGGTATGCCTGGCCCAAGTGAGTCCTTCTGTGTGGAGGACAGTCGCTTTTCTTCGGCGCCTGTGCCAGGAGACGGGAGAGGAGCTAACCCTAGATCGATTAATGAACCTTTATTCCCCCAAAATTTTCTGCAGGGGAATGATAAATTTTAGCAAGCGTGGCCACCATGCTCTACTATCCAGCATGGATGATGACAATGACCGTGGGTGGATGGAATGGTTTGTCGCCACCAGTGACATATTTCTGGCCACGCCTTCATCCTTTCCAGAATTATGGAACCGCACTCGTAAGTTCACCATTTGTCTTTTATTCCATTAAAGATCATCCCATATCATTATTGCCACTTCTTCTTTCGCTTATTTTAGTGACTCGGTGGGTACCACCTAGGGTTGAAGGCTTTGACCAGTGGGTCCTAGAAAAACTTGGACGTTACTACTCCCGAGACCCGCACTTGGAAAGAACTGGCCCTTAAGTATGGGTGGAAGGCCAAATATCATGGTAAGTCGAACTCATCTTGTTTCTACCTTTTGTATAAGGAAGTTGATTAACCTTTCTCAGTTGTCGTTCCCGAGGAGGATATTTTGGCTAATCCTGCTGACGTGGAGAGGCTTCTACAGGAGGCTTTTGCGCAAATAGGTGTCTCTGGGCCTGCTTCTGGTGCAAGTGTTTCTGTTTGGAGTCTCCGATCGGAGAACAAGCAACCAAAAAGAAGACGTTCCTCCATGTCCAGGAGAAAAAATAAAAAGGCAAAGAGTGCCGCACCTGAGTCGTCTCCGGAAGTTGTGGTGATGAGCCCCGCACCCGAGCTGGCTATATACACCGTGATGATCGACGATGATGGAGAAGCCAGCGAGGAGGGGGCTTCTCTACATAGAAGACGACGTCCTTCCTCAACTCAACAGACTGCTCAATATTGAGTTAGTTACATAAACCGAGGATGATGCCTCGGAACTCTAGGGGGAGTATGATATAGTGGAAAATGCCAACTCCTATTTCAGAATCCTAGTCACCGTGCCCAGTACCGTGAGGCTGAGTACCGGGTCCCTACCGTCTTTGGTTGATGAGCAACCAACAACCAGCACAGCGTTTGAAATTGCATTCTTGTTTTGCAGGCCAACTTCCTTGCTTCTGAGGGCCTTCAAAGGCTGATTCGTGATAAGGAGGAACTTACCTCCGAGTGGGATCAACTTTTGGCCAAGCGAGACCAAATTGCTTCTTGCCTCTCAGAGCTAGAATTCGAGCTACCGAAGCTTTGATTTGGAGGCTCGGTTGCAGCAAAGTAAGCAAGAAGTGGTGACTCTTAGCCAGGAGGTCGCCCCATTAAAGGCACAATTCGAAGAAACTAGGGACAAATGGGTTGAGGTCCATAATGCCATTCTTACTGCATCCGTTCTCGATGTTGACACTGCAGAAAGGTTGAAAAATTTTGAGGCAGCCTTAGTCTCCAAAACTGAATAAGTTACTGTTCTTGAGGCGAAGTATACCCAGTTGGAGGAGAAGCATAAGAGGACCATGGAGCACAATAGGGTTTATAGTTCAACTATCCGCGAGCTCATGTCAGCCTCTGGTCCACTCGATCCGGGTGGGAAAATAATTTTGCCGAGGACAACCGACTTATAGAAGAACTCAAGCGCTGAGTTGCTTCCCTTGGAGTTGTAAAAACATATTTTATGTAAAGTATGAGGAGAAAAAACTTAGAAGAGGCTAAAGTGGTTGTCATTGATTTTGCTGTCGAAATCGCTAAGGACCGTGAGCTAGAGTTAACTGCCAAAAGGGTTCTTCCTGCTCGACCTGATGCTACTGATTCTTCTGGTTCTGGTTCTGAGTTCTCGGGAACTGAAGAAGAAGCGAAAGGTGATGATGCTGAAGGCCTAAATGATGAGCGGGCGGTGGATCCATCCACTTCTACTGGAGGCGCAGATGCTTCCTTTCCTCTGAGTACTGGAGATGCAGTAGCTTAGTTTTTGTTTTCTTTTATTTTCCATACTTTTGTATTTATGCTACTTTTGTTGTGGATAGAAGAACTTTTTCATTTAAGTATTGTGCAAATGTTTCTCTTTGCATAGTGCAGGTCTCTGCGTACATTTCTTTTAGTATTTGCGCAAGTTTTATTCTTTGCGTTGAATTGTGCAAGGCTTCAAGTGCGTTGTTCCCCGAGAGCATTTGGATTCCGGGCATATGTTCCTCCGAAATCAATACTTTGCCGTGAGGATTTTATAAGAGAGGGCCCTCTTATGTTTATGGTGCTCTTGAAGAGGACGTCTCTTGTTCATTACGACACTATCATTTGAAGTACTTGTTTAAATTTCAAATGATAAAATTAATTCATCGTTCAAACAAGAAACACGATAGAAATTAAAAGGACTGATGGCACAACTTTGTTTCCGAGTTTTGTCTTCCTGTCGATGTGGCAGTCATTGTTGTCGTATCCTCATAATATTCCCCCAGTGTTCGAATGCGAAAAATACAAATTTGAACACTAGATGTTTTACACCTTCGAGGATTCCACTAGTGAATTGCTAGATAATCTTCAGTTTGATATCAAAATTCACTCCCCCGTAGGAATTTATGCTATCGAGCCAAAGATTATCCAACAATCCCCCAGTGTCTTGCACTTGGGAACAGTTGGTTAATCTCTGTTCGACAACAAACTTTACTTCCCGGTAGGAACTTTGCTATCGAGCAAACGACTATCTAACCACTCCGTAGTGGTTCTTTGCTTGTGTGCCTTGTCATTTAAAGGTCTTATTACTGCTGCTGAAGCTTCCTTCATAGTATGCTTTCCATTGCTGCCTCGTTAAAAATCTTGCTAGAAAAACCCAATTGGGACAAAACCTGGATGAAGGGAAAAAGAGTGGAGCACATACTTTCAGTGTAGGCGATGCTCATTAGCAATAGTATCTTTTGAGGTGTTCCACGTCCCAATTGCTTGGCAACTTTTCTCCGTCTTGATTTTCTAACTCGTATGACCATTTTTTCGGTGACAGCTGAAACTCGGTAGGGGCCTTCCGTTGTCGGACCTAACTTCCCTGTATTGAGCTCCCAGATGTTCTGAGTTACTTTTCGCAAAACCAAGTCTCCCACTTTTAAAAAATGGGGATTGGATCTTCGATTGTAATATCTTTCCATTCTCTGCTTTTGGGATGCCATCCTTATATCTCATGGTAGGCTCTCTTACATCCACTGACATTAAGGCTTCTACTCCGTACGTGAGAGAGAAAGGATTTTCTCTTGTGCTTGACTTGGTTGTTGTCTGATACGCCTATAGTACTCCCGGCAACTCTTCAGGTCATTTACCCTTAGCTGTTTCCAATCTCTTTTTGAGATTTTGTATGATCATCGTGTTTGCTGATTCTGCTTGGCCATTTACGCTCCGATGATAGGGTGATGATGTGATCCTTTTGATTATTAAGTCTTCAAGGAACTTTGTGACCTTTGCGCCTATAAACTGTGGCCCGTTGTCATAGTCTCTCTCTTTTGATATCCCTTGCAAATTATATTCTCCCACAAGAAATCTGCTACTTCTTGTTCTCCAATCTTCTGATAAGGACCTGCTTCAACCCACTTAGAAATATAGTTAGTTAAAATCAAAAGAATTCTTACCTTATCGGGAGCGGTGGCAGTATCGAATGATATCCATCCCCCACTTCATGAATGGCCATGGTAACAAAATCGAGTGAAGTGATTCTGGCGGTTGATGTACCAACGGTGCGTAGCGTTGACCTTTATCATATTTTTGAACATAATCCTTGGCATGCTGCTCCATCCGGGGCCAATAGTATCCTGTCCTAATTAACTCTAGCACCAAGGAATCTGCGCCCGAGTAATTTACACAGATCCCTTCATGGACTCCTCGCATAACATAGTTAGCTTCGGAGGCTCCCAAACATCGGGCCAACGGGCCTTGGAATGATCTTTTGTATAATTGATGCCCTTTGAAACTATATTGCGCTTCCTTAGTGCGTAGCGTTCGAGATGCATTGGGATCTCGAGGCAACGTTTCGTGCTCGTGATAGTTAATGATCTTATTTCTTCAATCCCAGACTAAATTGGTTGCCTTTACCTCATAATAGCTATCTGCATCTAGCACCGAGTGCATAAGTTGAACGACCGTACCGAAGTCCGATCCTTTCATTTCTGTAGACGAGCCCAGATTAGCTAATGCGTTTGCTTCCGCATTCTCTTCCCTCGGAATGTGCATAATTGACCATTCCTTGAACCGAGCAAGAAAATCCTGGACTTTCATTACTTATTGTTGCATGCATTCCTCTTTGGTTTCGAAGATCTCGTAGACCGGATTTACCACCAGCTAGGAATCGCACTTGATTTCCACAACCTCGGAATCCAACCCCCGATCCAATTCGAGCCCTGCTATTAGAGTTTCATACCCTACTTCATTGTAAATCTGAGGAATAATTCTTATGGCATGCCTTAGGATTTCTCTCGAGGGCATGGTTAACACTATGCCAAGCCCGGACCCTTTCATATTGGAAGCTCCGTCCGTGAACAAGGTACATACTCCTGATGTCGATTCTGACACCATTAATGCTTCTTTGATAGCCAGAGGTAAAAGTCCCGGACTAAAATCGGCCACATGGGTTTATATGCTATGTCAACTTTGCTCAATTTGATGGCCCACTTGGCCAGCCTACCTAAGAGTTCAGGTTTATGCAGAATATTATGCCAGGGAAAAGTGGTCACCACAACTATCAGGTGACATTGGAAATAAGGCCTTAGCTTTCGAGCGGTGAGTACGAGGGCTAAGGCTAATTTTTCCAGAGGTGGGTAGCGAGTTTCGGCTCCCATTAAAATTTTACTAACGTAATAAATAGGAGACTGCGTACCTTCATCCTCACGGACTAAACGGCACTTACCTCTACCTCCGAGACTGCTAAGTAGATCAACAATTATTCTCCTTCCTCCGGTTTTGATAGTAACGGAGGACTTGACAAATACCTTTTCAAATCCCTCAAAGCCTACTAACACTCCGAGGTCCATTCGAAGTTGTTCTTCTTTTTGAGCAGCAAAGAGAAATGATGGCATTTCTCTGAAGACCATGAAATAAATCTGCTCAAAGCGGCCAGTCTCCCTGTTAACCTTTGAAACTCCTTCACGCTTGACAGGTGATACAGGATGTCTTCGATGGCTTTAATTTTATCGGGGTTAACGTCGATCCCTTTTTGTGACACCAGGAATCCGAAGAACTTACCGGAGTTGACCCCGAACACACACTTCTCAGGGTTAAGCTTCATGTTATACTTCCTTAAGATGTCAAAAGTTTCTAGCAAGTGTTTAAGATGATCACCTGCGCTCAAAGACTTAACCAGCATATCATCTATGTAAACTTCCATGGTTTTCCCTATTTGTTTTTCAAATATTGTGTTCACGTGTCACTGATACGTGGCTGCGGTGTTCTTTAGCCCGAATGGCATCATATTATAACAATATGTGTCAAAGTTTGTTATGAACGAAGTTTTTTCCGGGTCCCCCAAGTTCATCTTGATTTTGTTATACCCGGTGTAAGCATAGAGGAAACTCATTAACTAGTGCCTGGCTGTTGCATCGATCATTTGATCAATGTTTGGTAATGGGAACGAGTCTTTTGGACATGCCTTATTTAAATCCTTATAGTCTACGCACATGAAAAATTTATTGTTCTTCTTTGGAACTACTACTATGTTAGCTAGCCAGTCAGGATACTTTACCTATCGAATTGAATTGATATCAAGCAAGCGAGTTACCTCTTATTTGACAAATTTGTTTCTGACCTCGGCAATAAGACGATTTTTCTGCCTTATTGGAGGGATGCTGGGATCTAGGCTTAGCTTGTGTACGGTCACCTCTGGCGAGATACATGTCATATCCGCTTGCAACCGCGCAAAACAATCGACATTAAATTTAAGGAATTCAATGAATTCAGACCTGAGCTCAGGGTGCAGTCTTATCCCCAAGTGGAACTTCCTTTCCAAGATTTTTTTGAACAATGCGACTTGTTCAAATTATTTCGCTTGGCTCGGGAGAAGGCGTCAGTTCTTGTAATTGCTATGCCGCAGGCTCCTTCCCTTTGCCACTGGAGACTGAGATTGCATTCATCTCCCTTGCTCCCAGTTGGCCACCTCTTATTTGTTTAATTTCCTCGGGAGTTGGGAATTTTAGCAACTAATGATATGTTAAAGGCAAAACCTTTATCTCGTGCAACCATGGTCTCCCTAGGATGATATTGTAACCCATATCGCCGTCCACTACCTCGAAAAGACTCGCTTTCATCACGCCCAACATTCGTGGGCTGCAGGATCTCTCCCCGGGTTGTCACGCTTTCCAGATTGAACTCGACGAGGAGTTTCGTGAACAGAATGATACTTTCAGTGAGCTTGGCTTGCTCCAACACTCTCCACTGGATAATATTGGCCGAACTTCCTGGATCCACCAGAACACGTTTAATTATAAAATCTAATACATTCAGAGAGATTACTAGGGCGTTGTTATACGATAGCAACAGTCCATCCGCATCTTCCTCCGTGAAAGTAATGTCGTCCTCGGTGACTTCCCGGAGTCTCTTGTTGTGGGTTACTGACACTTTGTCTTTTATGCCGCCGAAAATGTCACGCCATTAATCTCGTTCCCCCCGAAAATCATGTTGATCATCAAACGTGGAGGATCCTCTCATACTTTCGAAGGCTCTGCGTTATCGCGACTGCAGCCGTAATTATTTTTATCCCGATCACTCAAACATTCCCTGATATGGCCATTTTTCAGCAGTGTTGCCACCTCTTCGCACAGATGCCGGCAGTCCCCAATCCGGTGACCGTTTGTTCCGTGGTATTCACACCACAAATTAGGATCCCTTTGGCTGGGATCCGATCTCATTGGCTTCAGGAACCGTACCTCTTTAATGTTCCTCATAGTTGACACTAGCTCCACTATACTGACGTTGAAATTGTATTCGGAAAGCCTGGGGTAGGAAGAATCTTGAGGACCTAACATTTCCTTGTCCTGTAATGACCTATTGTTTCGGCTGTGATCAACTCTCCTATTGGTAGCGAATCTATCTGGCCTCAGAAACCTCTGCCACATCCCTCGGCCCATTCATAGGTCAAAAAACCAGCCTCCTTGAAGACCGTCGATCTGTGTCTAAATCATCTTTCGATTTCTCTTTATTCTTCTCCTGGTACCGACCCTTGGCCGACGCTGGGAAATAAGCTGATCACCTTTAATCCTTATCTTTGACCCGTACCGGTTGTGAATATCTGCCCAAGTTGTTGCCTGGAACTCGAGCAAAGTTTCTTTCAACTTTCGGGAAGCGTCGAAACTCCTCGGATTCAGACCTTTGGTGAATGCTTCAGCTGCCTATTCATCTGGTTGCTACATCCTTTCCTTCTAGAATCTGGTCACAAACTACCGCAGCAACTCAAACTCTCCTTGTGCAATCTTGGATATATCGGCCTTTCGGGCCTGTACCTTTCTGGCCCCAGAATGGGCCTTGATGAAAGAGTCCTTGAGCATCTCAAAAGAGTCTATGAAATGCTCGGGCATAAGAGAATACCATGTTAGCGCTCCCTTTGTAAGAGTCTCCCCAAATTTCTTCAGTAAGACTCATTTAATCTCGTGGGGAGCTAAATCATTCCCCTTCATTGCCATTGTATAGGTGGTGATATGCTCCTGAGGATCTGAAGTCCCATCATAATTTGGCACATCTGGCATTTTAAACCGTTTCGAGATTAATTCGGGTGTCGCGCATGGTTTGTATGACAACTGTGTGTTCTTCTTTGAGTCCGTCCCTTTCAGCACTGGTGGTGCGCTCAGAATGTGATCCATTCGGACCTTTATGTCACACCCCGACCTCGGGGAGCGCGACCGGGGCTCAACAGAGTTACCTCGGTCGAGCAAGCCTGCACAGTGTCGTCTACCGAATTCACCAACACATAAAGAGAATAATACATTTCATTAATAAATCAATAAGACTCATGTGAACAACACCGATTCATTTCCACTAGTTACGTCATTAACAATCTTCAAAACAGTACGTTGTATAATCATAGTTAAATTGGAACAGATGATACCATTACAACATTTTGAGTTTAACTTTCCCAAACCAGATACAACCCACACTATGTATATAGAGCCTCTAATAGGAACATAAGAGTGCTATGACAGTGCCGGCAACAAGGCCCCGGTTATACCTCAAAATGCTATGTACAAAGGATAGAAGATACAAGACCCCGAAATAAAGTGGGGCTCACCAAATCAGCCGAGGAGAGGGTGTGCTGCTATTACTGATTAATTCCACCTGCTATGGAACCACCTGCATCCATTAAAGATGTAGCGCCCCTGACAAAAGGGACGTTAGTACATATGGAGTAGTATTAGTATGTAAAACTAAACACTCTCTCAATAGAACGAGCAATAGTAAATGGAGAATAAACATGATATCAATAAGAGACTCAAACGGTGTCAAAGTGCCACATTAGGAGAAACGTAAATTTCACGTAGGTTTCGGTAATTTAAGTTGGGAGATCTTTAGCACCGATATACCACTGTGTTTTAGCATGGAGTCCGATCTCAGCCCGATCGGCTAAGACGTCTCATCCCGAGACATATACTCACAATACCACCATGTGCGCGATATGGCGTGCGATCTCAGCCCGATCGGCGAAACCGTCTCACTACAATGCCGTGTGGGTAGACATTACATCACATCTAGCTAGCAATAATCTCATCCCATTTAAGGGGAAAACATCTCAACATATCAATCTCATCCCATATAAGGGAAAAAAATCTCATCACAATAACACTGGGATTTATCCCTCAGTCACTCCTACACCGGCACATGTAGTTTCGGGGTTAGGTTGTTCTGACCTACCCTTCCTCGGTGTCTAATCGATACTCCCAAAGCATTTGTTATTAAAAGTATTTACCACTCAATTCATATTCTTTTACATGTCATTCATTTTATTAACATCATTGGCCATAACAAAATATCATTCTTGGCACATTGGTCATACTTCATAATTCAGCTCATTATCCCATTTTCAATCGTTATCATGAATAATCAACAACAAGGCCTTTCAACATTAAGACTTTAATTACATCCTTGAGCAAATTAGGGTCTTAGGCCCATATGACTTCTTACACAATTGATATGGTAGCTTTCATAAGAATTCACGCTTTCAAATCATAACACAGTAATACACAACCCATACTTAAACCAAATCCTCAAACATTAACTTAATATAACAAGAATCTTTGGAATACACATTGAACACATAATTATTTCGACACAAGGCTTATTTGACAGAAATTCAATGTATAAAGCGCATCACGAGACTTACAAGGACATTGCGGGGTTCAATTCTAAGAGAAGAGTTTAGCCAACATACCTCACTTGAGCTTCCTTAAATTCTAAAATATTCCAAAAATCTTAGCAACTTCAATCTATTTTAGAAATGTAACAAATTTAACCAAAATTAGGAAGATACTCATGGTTCTAGATTCTTTGAGAATTTCATCAAATACTAGGTGTGCATTAAGGTTTCAAGACCCTTTCATGGAGGATCCCATCATCCCACAACCCATTATTTTTCATTTAACTCAACAATCTCCCTACATCCCTTGATAACACATGCATGCAAAATAAACAATTCCCATACCCAAATATTATCTTACCAATTACCCATTCCTAGTTAAATTTCGAAATTTAGGTTCAGGGTGTAGAATTTAACCTCGAGGATGAAGACCTAGTGTGCTTTCCTTGATAATCTTTCAAGATTTGAGTAAGAATTGAGGAACAATTGATTGAGGAACTCTCTTGAGCACTTTCTTTCTCTCAAAATATCAGGTTTTTGCTCAAAAGATGGTATATATTGTCTATTTAATGAAGTAGGGTCGGGTTATAAAAACTCAAAAAATGACGCTCCGGAACAGGATCTGCGGTCCGCGAAGTGAACCTTCGGAACTAGGCAACTCTGCCTAGGTTTGCGGTCACTATGCGGCCTGCAGACCTGTTTTGCGGTAGCATAATGAATCACAGAACAGTTCTGCGGTCGCATAGTCGACCGCAGAATGGCACCCAAACCGGGCCAGTCCTGCCTCACTCTGCGGCCATTCTGCGGCCCGCAGAGTGATTCTGCGGCCGCATAATAGACTGCAGAAACACCTTTTTCTGCCAAAATATTTCCTTTAACTCCTCAGCGCACTGTTCAAAATAAAAAGTCCGTACTGCGGTGAGGAAGCTCGCCGCGAAGAATTTATACAATCCTCAAACACGTAAGCCTACTTCGGAACCATGAAACCTTAAATTACCTAGCGGAATTTTACGAGGCCTTACAATTTACTTCCCTCATAAACCGCATGAGTTCAATTTTAAAGGGATCACTCTCGTTGTTGTGATCGGATCCGCCCCCTACCTCATCGAAGCCAATCTCGCCCCTCGGGGGTGTTGTTGTCGATCCTCTATGTTATTTGATTCGTGGGAGCACCAGGAGGAACTGGATCTCGTCCATTCGTGTTGTTGGAAGTACCCGACAACGACTGCTTCAGCTCTGTCATGACCTTCTCCTGCCGTGTGAGATGGCCTATAATGGCCGCTTGTTGCTCCGCAAGATCCTTACTGCTTCAACGACACGCTCTTCTTCAGCATCATCCTGAGTCGCCTCTCAAACATGTCGCGGATATCGGCAGCCGTGGACCGGCATGGCCTCATTCCCCTCGTTGCGGGTATCACTAATTGAATCCTCGTCCTGATGCTGATTTCCTTGGACCTCAACTTTGTGTGTGATGTTGATACCGTTATCTGCCATTTTTTATGATTTTTTGCTAAGAACAAATAATCAAACGAGTTAGTAATAGATGCAAGGAACAACTCAATTACACAACTGTCAAAGCCCCAAAGTGAGCGCCAAACTATTTACCCGTAAAACGGTACAATTGAATTTATACGTGGTTTATAGACAAGTGAATTATTTTGATCCAAATATGATAAATAAATTAGATAAAAATGTAATACTTAGCCTTGAAATGGATATAAATAGTAGAAATCGTAATTCCGAGAGCAGGGCTTCCAGGGACAATAATAGCGATATAAGTGAACAAGAAGAGATAATTATATTAAGCTTTGAAAATCCGTTTATTAGCATATGTTTATTAGAAGATCCGTCCCCTTTACAATGATAATAGAGCTCACTATTTATAGATGTATCTAGGGAACAAGGTCCTAGGATCAAGCCCCTTTTTAGTGACAATTATGAGGACCATTGAAGAATATGTAACGGTACACAGTGAATGCCATATTCTCTGTAACGAGCCACATACTTAATGCTGTAGAATATTCTTCATTAAATGCTACCAGGTGGCAGATATTTATTTCACCTTTATGAGTATCATTCTCTCTGGTGAAAGACGGGATCGTTGCCTTCGAATCCGACTGCCTTCTGTCTTCGGCTCCACGTGTCACTTTTTTGATACGATCATTTAATATAAGCATATTTTACCCTATACATTACTGGTTTGGTTTTAAAATTAATTAACAAATGGATTATGTGAGATATCTGAATGTTATTGGTCCAACGCTTTATGAATACTTACATAGAAGAGTACATTTTTTTTTTGTTTCAGGAAAAACACATTAATCTTGGAATATCGAAGGGTATCTTCTTATTCCCTATCTATTAGGTTGTTTTGTTGGAGGAAGAAAGTAAATACCATTGTAAATGAACTGGCTAAGCAGGGCCATTTTCTGGACAAAATAGCATTATATTTCAAGATACACAAAAGGGGCTATCAAGATGGACAAAGCTGGTTTGGCCAACTTCTGGATTCGACAGAAGAAGAGAGGCATAGGCTAATGTTTCCTTTGAACAAATGGTTGAATCTGGAAATAGATTCACATTTGTTCCCATCTTTGTAAGCTGCATTGCAAATAAGTTGACCCACATTCCTTTTCTTTTGTTCTCTTTGTAAAGGAATGGTTTTTCATTCCTCTTGTGGATATAGATCAGAGTGTTGTTTTCAACCTCGTCGTGCTAGTAATTATTTTGCTGTTAGTGTGATTAAACGGGTATTGGTCTTGCCAAATCCCCCTCACCACAAAAATGTTTATTTTAATATAAAAACTCATTATAAATTAATCATTCTGAATATGTTAGAAGTTTGAGAATTCATATACAGACGTAAAGAATTAGAAAGAGTTAAAGACCACGATATCACAACTTACAAGTCAGACGCAAACGAAATAAGCATACTTTAATCGATCAATATATATCGATCTGAATACAACTATTACTTAATAAACAACTTTCTTTATATAAATAAAACGTGATAAAGTCAACTTTTACTTCTCTTTGATGAGATTAATTTGATTCTAGGTATACTAAATTTGTTTTTTTTTTAACTTTATTTAAGCATATTAAACATCTAAACTTGGAAGCTAATGATGCACTCCTGAAAAGAAAAAAAGAGAAAGAAAATATAGGCACTTCTCCGTCTGCATACTAGACGGAACGATGATCCGTCCTAAAGAGATAACAACATTTTCCCACTACATACATTACAAAAGGAAAATGGAAATTTTATTTAAGTGCAAAGGGGGTTATGCATATAATATACATCTCAAAAATTAAGAGGATTATATATAATTGATAAACTAAACATTGAGAAGCGATCATATAATCTCCCTCACGCGCGCGCCCACAAAAGGGACTACCTAGTTAAAAGTAGGAAAATACATAAGTTATCCTTTGTACTTTTTCAAAAACATTATTTACATATTAATACTTTACGAACGATCTAATACTCCTTATTCTTGTGCCAAATAAAATTAATATGTCGCGAGGCATAAATACTTCATTTATAATTAATTAATTATTAATAAACTATAAATAATAGGATTACTTCTTTTGTCTTTTTACGAGATGACGACATGGTGTACTTATATGGCGACATCATTATTGTTATATGATCGAGGATTCTTATATGTAATGGGATCTGTCAGACATTTGAATGTTATAAGTCCAAAACTTTATGTTTCGCCGTGCAACAACACTCATTATTGTATATTTTATTCTGTTATTTACAGGAACAATTTTTCTTTTTAAGGTAAAACCAATTTGGGAATAACCAAGGGCATCTTCTTCTTCCCATCTATAGGACTGTTCGTGGTAGGAAGAGGAACACACATTGTCAAGTCCAAGTAAACATACAAGCTAAGTTAAGGGATCTTGATTCTTGTGTTGCTTATTATATATATAGCGTTGATGAGTTGCCAGCATTTGGTAGAGGAAATGACCTATTGGTGAACTTTAGATGTAGAACAAATGTTTGATGGGATTGCAATATTGTGGACTTTGGCAATTAACTTAGGTGAATGCCGTATATATTTCATTTTTCCCAAGGGTTGGAAGAACATATAAGCTCATTATGAATTAATCAATATAAATATGTTAGAACTCAAAAGCTTGAGAATCAATTATACAGATGTAAGATATTTGAAAATTTAAAATTACATGATATCACGACTTTACGGTCTGACTAAAACAAAATGAACATATGACTCTATATGACTAACCAAAACGAGATGTACATACTTGAGTTGTGACTTGAATAACAATTTTTATTATATTGATAAACGTAATAAAGTCAACTTAATTTTACTTCTCCTTTTCAAGTCAATATCACACCAAGTTAAAGTCTTGTGTTGCTTATGCACTAAATTTGCAAGTGTTGATGAGTTTGCCACCGTCTGATTGATGGATAAAGTTCTTGTTGAACTCTAGGTCAGAATATATGATGAGATCAAAATGTTGATAAAATTGTTGGCCAATACAGTGTAATGGTACTTCTTTTAAGTGTCGAAGGAATATATAAACTCATTATGAATCAATCATTCTAAATATGTCAGAAATTTGAGAATCAATATATACAAATATATAGAATATAATGCTCGTACTTAACCTGTTGGCAATTCAAATATCTTACCACAAATTCAACTATATCCTTCTTCATACGCCGCCACCATAATGCTGTCTTTCGTCATGATACATCTTTGTGGCACTTGGATGAAAAGTATAACGCGAACTGTGTGCCTCCTCTAGAATCGTCTCCCTCATGCCATCAACATTAGGAATACATAAGCAACCCTGGAGTCGCAGAACACCATCATCACTTGTAGTACTCCTTGGAATCACTCCGTAGCACCGTCTCTCTAAGAACTAGCAAGTGCGGATTATCATACTGATGAGCCTTGATCCGCTCGAAAAAAAAAGAATGAACCACAACACATGCAAGAACTCGGCTGGGCTCTGAAATATCCAACCTCACAAATCAGTTAGCTAAGGACTGAATGTCCAAAGCCAAAGGCCTCTCCTCTAATGAAATGGTCACCAAACTACCCATACTCTCGGCCTTCCTGATCAAGCCACCCGCGACCACATTTGCATTGCCCAAATCACAGAGGATGGTAATATCATAATCCTTCAGTAACTAAAGGCCCTTGCCCTGCTCAGATTAAGATCCCTCTGCTTAAACAAATGCTGCAAACTGCGATGGCCGGTATAGACCTCGCACGATACCCCATAATGATAATGCCTCCAGATCTTGAGAGCATGAACTATCGCAGCCAACTCCAAATCATGCACGGGGTAATTCTTCTCATGGGGGTTCAACTGATGAGAAGCATATGCAATAACTCGCCCCTCCTGCATCAATACACAACCCAAACCAACGCGCGAAGCATTGCAATACACAGTATACATCCCTAAACCGGAGGCTAAAACTAACATTGGTGTTGTAGTTAATGTGGTCTTGAGCTTATGAAAGCTCGCCTTGCAATCATCGGACCATCTGAAGTGAGCACCCTTCTAGGTCAATCTAGTCAAAGGATCTGCAATAGACGAGAAGCCCTCCACAAACCAACGATTTTAACTTGGTAGCCCCAAGAAACTCCTGATCTCGAACCCTGTGGTAGGACGAGGCCAACTCTGAACTGCCTTGGTCTTCCTGCGATCCACCTTAATACCATCATCTGATACAACATGCCCCAAGAATGCCAGAGAATTAAACCAGAACTCGCACTTGGAGAACGTTGCATATAGCTTTTGTTCCTACATGGTATGAAGTACCATCCTCAATTGCTGCTCGTGCTCCTCCATACTACTCGAGTTAATCAATATGCCATCAATTAAGACAATGAAAAATGAGTCATGATATGGCTTGAACACTCGATCCATCAAATACATAAATGTTGCTGGGGCATTAGTCAAGTCGAAGGACATCACTAGAAACTCATAGTGCCCATATCTAGTCCGGAAAGCTATCTTTGGAATATCAGAAGCACGAATCCTTAATCGATGATACTCACATCTCAAGTCTATCTTCGATAACACTCTAGCACCTTGTAGCTAATCAAACAGATCATCAACGTGCGTTAACGGATACTCATTCTTAATGGTGACTTTGTTAAGCTGGAAGTGATCAATGCACATCTGCATACTCCTATACTTCTTCATCACATATAATATCGGTGCACCCTAAGGAGATGCACTCGGCCTGATGAATCCATTCTCGAGAAACACAAAAAGCTGTTCCTTCAACTCTCCCAACTCCACTAGATCTATGCGATGAGGCAGAATAGAGATAGGTTGCGTGCCTAGTGTCAAATCAATGTCGAAATCGATATCACGAACCATTGGCATACCTGGTAGATAAGCAGGACATACATCAGAGAACTCCCATACCACAAGCACTAAATCAATCGTGGGAGTCTCTATAGCAGTATCACGAACAAAGGCTAGATAGGCCAAACAACCCTTATAAACCAAATGTCGACCCTTCAAGAAAGAAATAACCCGACTAGAAGTACCAATAGATGAACCTATCCACTCCAACCTAGGAAACTTTGCCAACTCCAAGGTAACAGTCTTGGAATGGAAATCGAGAATGGCATGGTACAAAGACAACTAGTCCATGCCCAAGATAACCTCAAAGTCCATCATATCGAGTAATATAAGATAAAGTCTAGTCTCACAGCAACAAAAAGTCACTACACAGGACTAGTAGACCCGATCCACAACAACTAAATCACCCTCGGGCGTGGACACATATACAGGAACACCCAAATAAGGGTAAAATAGAGAAGAAACACAAGAATAAGTAGACCCTAGTCAAATAGTATCTAAGCATCTCTATGACAGACATAAACAGTACCTGTGATCACTACAGCGGAGGCAACTGCCTCTGATCTGGCTGGGAAGGCATACAATCTAGCCGGAGCGCCTCCTGACTGGCCTCGACCTCTAGGGTGACTCCTAACCATCTGCCTTCCTCCTCTGGCTAGCCGAACGAGCAGTGTGGCAGCCCGTGCGGTAATCATAGGCCGATGGTCCTACTGCAATGCCTTGCCCCGAAGTCTGGGAAAAAACCTCTTTATGGGGACCAACTCCCCGCACTCAAAACAATGTCTATGAGAGGAAAATTATTGACTATGAGTCTCTCCCTGATAACCGGAATTCCCACTATAGGATACCTAAATAGTTGGCAGACGATAAGTACTCTCCGGAATAGCGCTGAAGTAGGGTCACGCTGGAACACCCCGAGTAGGTTGTGGTGCTGAATGCATTGGCTTGCTGATGACATCCAAATACACTACTAAAAAGTAAATGGACACGGTCGCATGCAATACAATTTACCTAACTATAAGTCGGGGTCGAATCCCACAGATAACAATATGTAGGCGATTAGGCGTGTAAGAGAATTATCACTTATTATGCTAAGCCAAACACTTGAAAAAGTTTTGAGAAAATATTTATAAGTAATTGTGAAAATACAAACTAACCTAGAAAGCAAGTAAAATGATCAATGGCTACAAGAGTGGATGCATTGGGAATTACTCTCAAGTAACGATCCAATGTATTTTACGATTTTAGAAATATGAGCGAGTTTATGTTAATTGGCCTCAGGTAATAATTCTATATTAGCTTCTTCCGAAGACTAACAAGACTTTCTAATGGAGTTATCCCTAAAACAATTAAGAGATTAAGCACACCCGAATATGTCTACAAGTAGTTCAATCCTATCCCTAGGTAGAATCTATAAAGTGAGGGTTAACGCCTCAAGTAATTATTAATTAATATTTTTCAACCCCAAATTATCTTTTTCCAAAATCAATTCGAAGTAAATGGGCGAGTCCTAGGGTTAGCTAATCCCTTTGGAAACATTAAAAAACAAGAATAATTAAAGAAATAATAACTCACTTCATAATAAATAAAAATCATTCAATACATAAGCACAACAAGGTATTTAATCTACACTTTAAATATGAATATTCCTATAAATAAGAATCAAGTGTTGGAAAAATTACTACACACGTAGATATACAATACAAAGCAAGGAAATGAAGAAATGAACATAAATGAGTAAGAAATTATCAACCAAAAACTTCAAAACTTTAAGACCCAAGTGTGTGCGCAAGAACCCTAGCTCTAAAACTTGTGTTCTCTAGTCAAGAGACTCAAAAATAATCCAAAGATATGTTTTCAATAAGCTAGGTCGTGTATTTGTGGGTTTGGAATGGAGAAAATGTGAATTGTCAATCATGCCCAGGTCTGAAGCCCGTTGACCGCACCTGCGGAACAATCATCGAAGGTGCGGCTCCGCAGATGCAGAATTTCTGCATGCAGATGCGACATTTGGTGGAAAATGGTTACTCCGCAAAAGCGGATAAGTGGTCGCAGAAGCACTTACGCAGAAGCAGACTCCAAGCGCATAAGCACGTCTGTACAAGTAGTTCATCAATCGCAGATGCGATGTGTGCCTCGCATATCTTCTTCCGCAAATACGCACCTTTTCTCATAGATACGAGACCGCAGATGAGGATGGTTCTGCACAGATGCGATTCCACTGGAAAAATTTTGCACTTCTTTCACTTTTTTTGCAAGATTCCACTTCATTTAATTTCAATTCTCTTCGAGACTTCATTTACCTGAAAATCTAGCAATGCACACCGTAAATCACCTCATTTTATAATTAAAGGTCACAAAACTAAAGAAAAGAGACTACAATAAATGGTAAAATCACCACTCATCAACACCCCCAACTTAAAGCTTCTGCTTGTCCTCAAGCAAATCAAAACCAAAAATTTAATGAGGCTCTACTATTTAAAGGACAATTAGCATCGCTATCATTTCCAAAACACATTCTCCAATTAAACATAACACTTATAGATTTGGGTGGTACTAATAATTTGTCTCAAGCGTGTGAATCTCAACCAAATAACTCCATTATTTAAAACAATCTCAAGAATGCAATAGAGTTTTAACATAATCAAGTGACAACAATCAAGCCTTAAGAAGTGACTCAAAAGAACTAGTCTACTACATATGCTCAATTTACTCAATTCGAAATATATCAATATCACCAATCCATCATAATCCATGTGCCCTCACAAGAAAGAACGTCCCAAAATCACCATATTTACAATAACAACACAAGGGACAAATGCACAAAGACACTCACTCTCAACAAAGAATTTCAAGTGTTACAAAATATCATGTTATAAGCTTTCCCTTATATTAATTCGCCTATTCAAGAACATTTGGTTGGAGATCCCATAAGGACTTTTTAAGCTTGTAATGTAGGCTTAGGGAAGGGTAGAATAAGCATTTGGGATACAAGTGACTACACCCTCTTTGAACACTACTTACATTTGTCTTTTCTTTTCACACCTTGCTTCTTTTTAAACCACATAGTCCTAGTGGACATCTAGTTACCAACATAGAACCACCTTAAAGTACCTCTCTATTTTTCTCAAGACTACATATTTCTTTTATACAACTATTTTCTCTTGGAGCTTGAGTATCTTCATATCAACAACTTTGAGGTATATGTTTCTACACACGATGTACATCTTTATCATTTCCCAATTAACACCAACAACCCCAACTTAGGCTTTTAACCTCATTATTAACATTCAAGGAGGGACGGGTTCAAAAGAGGGAATTTTTTCACAAAAAGGGTAAAGGTTTGTAATGAGGTAGCCAAAGAAAAAGTTAAAGGCTCATATGGGGTTAACTAGTGATAGTATTTATGCAATGGTAGGCTGGAAAGGCTAAAGAGGCTTTTTCAAAGATCACAAAGAATGCCTAAGATCATCCCTCCAATCAAACATAATTAACATTAGCCTTGAAAGACCAATCGGACTAGTTCTAGATGACAAAAATAAATACAAGAACTATTTTTAACCAAAACTAACAACCTGGCACATGAACTAATCAAGACGGATCAATTTTACTTCTTAATAAGAATAATTAGAGCAATATCATGCCAACTAGTGGGCAAAGAGTCATAAAATGAGCCAAAAAGTTATCACAAAAATTATTCTTCCCCATGAAACTTACTTTTTCAATGTACAACCAAAATTTGGAGGGGTATTCTTAATTCACACATCACGCACAAGAGACTAATTTTATTAGTATCAAACAATCCAAATGTATCCATATAACAAAACAAGACTAATTCCCTTAAGAACGTCGTCACGCCATCGATCATAGGAAAAAGTCACCCGCTTCAACACAAAAATATTCCTCGGGAAAGAACCATAGCATAAAAAAAATCCAAGAATAATTTATTAAAAAGTATATTACCACTAAAGAGGTAAAAATAATATAAACTAAAAACTACTAAAGAAAAAAAAAAACACTAAAGGAATAAAAATAAAATAACTAAAGAAAATAAAATAACAAAAGCAACTAATACTAAAGGAACAAAAATAACATAAACTAAAAACTACTAAAGAAAATAAATAAATAAAGAAAAATAAAATAGAATAACAAAGGCGACTAATCCGCAATTATATCACCAATCACAAACTATGTCCGGCAAAGGCACATGATAAACAATAGTAGAACAAGCCCGGCAAGGGCTCACAATATCCACACAAAAGCATAAGCCCAGCAAGGGAACAAGTTAAGCATCAATTCACAAATAAAGTATATTCCCTAATGTCAACCCCAACTAAAAACACTGCAATGTCCTCACTGCACAATATCAAGATAAAATAAGAGTAGTTTAAGGGTCTCCCTAAGGTCTACATCAGACTAGCAGACTGCGGGAAAAAGCTAATCACTACCGTGTAGAGCTCTCGGCCTCATCATCATCGGTAGCATCAGCATCAGCAGCATTCGACAAGACGGAATACTCTTCACTATCATCTTTGTCCTCGACCGGTATCTTCCTATTCGGCTGCCCCCATTTGAAGATGGCCTTGATGCCTCTCCACATTTTTTTCATGAACTTGCTCTTTTTCTTATTTCTCTCTTTCTCCATGTTGAAGTCTTCCTGAAGATTATCATGTGCCTTTGCCATGTTGCCATAGGCTGCCTCAAGCCTCCTAATACAAGCTGCCAACTTCATATGCGACTCTGCTTGCTTCTTCTGGTTCTCCAGGTAGGTCTTCATTTCTTCCCTGTAAAATATTCGGGCGTAGGCTGGGAGTGTGAGGGCCCACTAGGGAGCTGTGACACTAAGTCACGGATGGAGACAAGCTGTGAGTTCAACATCCCAAATGGTCCCTCAGGTAGTGCTGCATGTGAGGAGGAACCCTCACCTACAACAATATTCATTTTCCTCTTATAGCTTTTTACCACACTGCCTTCTCCTATCACTCTCAATGGGTGAAAAGGGATTATACGCCGATATCAAATGATCTCCATTCCATTCCTCAGCATGTGCACGTACTCCTTCTGCTCCCGAACTATGTAGTGACCGACATTCACAGGAATGCCATCAACGATGCAAGCAATTATCATGGCCCTGGTATATGTGACATCAGACACGTTCCCACAAAGAGACACTCTGATCGCAATGATATACAACCACATTTTTGCTTCGACTGTGAAATCACCACATTTGATGCTTTTTTTCTTTTTAGCCCAAGTCACTCTTTGACCTATAGGACAAAGCTTTGAGACTAGCCAATCACCATTGTCACATGTATCTCTTTCTTGCATTGGCTCGAGAGGATGCTTTTGAAGCCAATAAACATCATTTATCTCTTCAACTCCAAATTTTACAATCTTGCCCCTTATTGTAAGTTCATGATCTTGGAAATGTGTATGCTGTAAGTTGGCGTAAAACTCCCTAACCCATTTCTCATTGGCCTTGCATGAAGTGGGGATGAACCAGGTCCAGCCGCTTGAAACTAGCTGGCCATGGAAATCTCAAAGGAGCTCGGCCACTTTGTCATCGACAATCCCTTTCTTAAGTTTGAGCTTCTTCGTGAGGAGATCATCATAATACCGGTTTTGGCACTCGGAAGACATGAATCTGCTGGCATCATAGTTCAAATCATCATCGACTTCTTCAATTTCATGTTCAACCGTCACATTTTCGTTCATGTTTGAGTCCATTTTAATCTCAATGTACCTAAAAAAGTCAAAACCAAGTTAGTCGAGAATTATAATCATGTTAAGCAATTCAAAAAAATGCAATTAGGCCAAAGAATCAAGCCAAACGGGCCCAGCAAACCAAAGTTACATAGCTACTATTTTTGCACAAACTGCCCAATCAACGCACCCGCGAAAAAACCATCGCAGGTACGGTTCCGCTTGTACAGAATGTTCTTCGCTTCTGCAAGATTTCACAGTTGACCAAATATCGCACCTACGGAGAAGGCATTGCAGGTCCGAGGATGCATCTGTGGCATTTCTCCCGCTTCTGCGGTGTTCATCAGGGGTTTCAAAACACCCAGTAACTGTCGATTTCTTTCACTTCTAAACGTGGTTTTAGCACAAAATTTATACTCAATACTTTTAAATTAGTGCACTACATGATTATACAACTTGATTAAACCTGAATTTAAGGTACTTATCAACAAAAATTCTTTCAGACAATTTGTCGAACATTTAGTGAGCATTGAGAACGTTATACTTATTCAATTTTATTTGGTACTCAAACTTCTCAAAATTGTTTTTCATCATCAACAACACACACAAACACACTATCAACCAATGTCCTCACCCCTAATATTAACACTAATTACAATGAAATGTGGTTGTGGGAATTCTGCCATGGAGAAGAGATGAAGAAGAAGCAAATAAAAGTAGAAGAGGGGAGTAGAAGAGAGAACTGAAAATGATACCTGTTTATCTTGTGTGAGGGTAGTAGAATGCACGAGCAGTAGAGATGAATGTGAGAGATGAGAAGGCGTTTTGAGTTTTGGGGATAAATTAGAGTCTCACCTGATGAAAGGCTTTAAAATTTACACGAAGATCGCATCTGCACGCCTTTAGCCGCGTCTGCGTAAATGCTGATGCCCATAAACGTCCGCTTCTGCAATAGAGTCACATATGCAGCCAAAACTTACGCTTCCGCAAGACCGCATCTGCATGGATATTTCCACAGATGCGGTTGCACCAGATTTCTGCTTGGCAAAACTGGACAACCACTGTTTTTGTTCACTCCAACACTTCAAACTCTTTAATCCAACTCCAAAAAATCTGAAACTTTGTAGATTAGTCAAAAATAATATATTAAGATATTCTAAAAAGAAAATTTTAAAAATGAACTCAAAATTTGAAAAACGATGGGTGTGCGCTTGGCCAATGTGCGATCGCATTTTCAGTCGCATAACCATTATGCGGTCCGCAGAATTGGCATTCCACCGCATTTTGAGCGACAAACTCTTACGAACTTCTGACTCATTCTGCGACCAATATGCAGTTCACATAACTAATATGGGATCGCATTATTTTTGACGCAGAAAGCAAGTTTAGCCACTTTTTCTTCACTTTCCCTGAACTCTAAGACACACACACATCAAACGTTCAACAAAAACAACTAACCTATAAAAAATAAACACAACAATATTTGAAAACGATGGGTTGCCTCCCACCAAGCGCCACATTTAACGTCGTGGCACGATGCAAATCAACCTTACCACTTTTCTCGCCACTTGAAAGATATGAACTAGGCACCTAACTTGGAATCAAGCTTGTGATCACGAGCAACGAGGGGTGGTAAGTAGATGATCAAGTCAAACTTTAATTTCTTCATTTTGTATTTCTTGGCTTTCATGTGAGGAATTTCATTTTGCCTTCTTGAACTTTCAAATTGTAAAATGTATGGCCTTTGCCTCTCCTCTTCGCAATCCCTCATTGATTTGTGTAGTTCAATTCCCATATCACCATACATCTCCAATGTTGAGACATGCTTGGAAGGTGACATCAAGCCTCCAAATTTCAATTCTTTCTGGATTTTGACATCCTCTTGGTCCCCTGAACTAGAGTCAAATTCAACCATCTTCTCAACTACATCGATTACCTCTAATTCCATATTATTCTTGGCACCACTAATAAGCATGGAATCGGTTGGCGGATGTTCAATTCTTGATTCCTCAAAATAAAGGTCACTTTCTTCCTCGAAGTTGGACTTTTCTTGAGCTCTTTGCACACTCTCAAGTTGGTGGGCATAGTGAGCCTCAACCAATATTTTCATTTGAGCTTCCAAAGAGTGGATATTCTCATCATTTTGAGTCAAAACTTGTTTCAAGTCCTCAAGTGCCAAGTTGTGCTTCTCCTCATTTTCAAGAATGGCTTCCAACATGAGCATCATCTTCTCATTTTGAGCATTTGAGAGTTCTTCTTGATTTTGATCAAGTGCCAAAGAAGCTTTTTCGGTTTCAACCTCTAAGGAAGGTTCTTTTCTATCATTTACTTATGAGGCTTTTTGGACCTCTAAAGCTTCAAGCACTTCTCCCATTTGTGAGTTCAACCTTTCAAGTGCCAAATCTTTTTGGAGACTATTCTCCAAAACCTCTTCCAAGGCATTTTGCTCTTTATTTCCTCCTTCAAGTAGGCACTCCACCATGAGCTTAAACTCTCCATTTCGACCATGCTTAATTTCTTCCACTTCCATATCCCTATACTTATTATCACAAAAAGTAGAATCATCATAGCAGGGGTTCGGGGAAGGGAAGGACAAATAAGCACAATCATCCCAATGTCCATTTTTGCCACCACACTTATCACAAATACTCCACTCATGGGTTTGAGATTGTGCGCATAATCCGCCCTCGGGAGAATTCAAAACAATTTGCCATGAGTGTGGTCCTCCACAATAAGGATAGGGTCATCAAAGTACGAACAACTACCATCCGACCATTTTTTATTATATGATACCATTTTTTAAAATTAAGAAAATAAACAAGAAACAAACAAGAAAAATAAACAAAGATAAGAAGATAATTACATAAATATTCACAAGTTTGGACCAAAGCACGTACGATTACTTCTCAAACAACCTAAATACGTCAAATTGTTCCCCGGCAATAGCGTCAATTTTGATGACGTCTAAATCTACTACTAAAAAGTAAATGGACACGGTCGCATGCAATATAATTTACCCAACTATGAGTCGAGGTCGAATTCCACAGAGAACAATATGGATGCAATTAGGCGTGTAAGAGAATTATCACTTATTATGCTAAGCCAAACACTTGGAAAGATTTTGAGAAAATATTTATAACTAATTGTGAAAATGTAAAGTAACCTAGAAAGCAAGTAAAATAATCAATGGCTACAAGCATTGATACATTGGGAATTACACTCACGTAACGATCCAATGTATTTCACAAGTTTACAAATATGGGCGAGTTTATGTTAATTAGCCTCGGGTAATAATTCTATATTAGCTTCTTTCGAAGACTAACAAGACCTACTAATTGAGTTATCCCTAAAACAATTAAGACATTAAGCACACCCGAATATGAATACAAGTAGTTCAATCCTATCCCTAGGTAGAATCTATAAAGTGAGGGTTAATGCCTCAAGTTCTTGTTAATTAATCTTTCCCAACCCCAAATTATTTTTTTCAAAATCAATTCGAAGTAAATGGGCGAGTCCTAGTGTTAGATAATCCCTTTGGAAACATTAAAGAACAAGAATAATTAAAGAAACAATAACTCACTTAATAATAAATAAAAATCGTTCAATACATAAGCACAACAAGGTATTAAATCTACACTTTAAATATAAACATTCCCATAAATATGATTCAAGTGTTGATAAAAATACTACACACTTAGATATACAATACAAAGCAAGGAAATGAAGAAATGAACATAAATGGGTAAGAAATTCTCAACCAAAGTCTTCAAATCTTCAAGACCCAAGTGTATGTACAAGAACTCTAGCTCCAAAATTTGTGTTCTCTAGTAAAGAGACTCAAAAATAATCTAAAGATATGTTTCCAATAAGCTAGTGCGGAATTGTCAGTCCTGCCCAGGTCTAAAGCCCGTTGACCGCACCTGCAGAACAAAATCGAAGGTGCGGCTCTGTAGATGCGGAATATCTGCATGCAGATGTGACATTTGGTGGAAAATGGTTACTCCGCAAAAGCGGACAAGTGGCCGTAGAAGCGGACTCCAAGCGCAAAAGTGTGTCCGCATAAGTGGTTCATCAATCGTAGATGCGATGCCTGCCTCGCATATCTTCTTCCGCAAATGCACACCTTTTCTAGTAGATTCGAGACCGCAGATGCTGGTTCTGCATAGATGTGATTCCACTCGAAAGTTTTTGCACCTTTTCACTCTTTTTGCACGAATCCACTTTATTTAATTTCAATTATCTTTGAGACTTCATTTATCTGAAAATATAGCAATGCACACCATAAATCACCTCATTTTATAATTAAAGGTCACAAAACTAAAGAAAATAGACTAAAACAATCGTAAAATCACCACTCATCACCTGCTAGGATCGCACCTCATAAACTAACCCGTGCCCCCAGACTGGGCGCCACTGAATCTACCAAAATGCCGAGGCCGCTTATCCCTCCACATAAACTCCCTGCTCTGGTTAGGGATACATTCGATTCTCCTAGCTATCTCTACAAGCTGGAAGAATGGAGTCCCCATCTCTACCTCTCTGGCCATAAAAACCTGAATATTAGGGTGCAACCCTGCAACAAACCTCTATACTCACTCTGCAAATGGGAAGAGTATGATAGTTGCATGATGAGACAATTCAGTGAATGTCGTCTCATAGTCAGCCACAGACATTTGACCTTGTCGGAGCCGCTCAAACTGACGACATAGCTCATCTCTCTATGAAGGTTGAATATTCTTCTCCGGGAAAAGGTGTGTGAATGGATCCCAAGTCAAGGGAGTTGAACCTGCTGGCATGCTCTGGAGATAAAAGTGCCACCACCTACGGGCCTTACACTCCAGCTGAAATGTGGTGGAGTCAACCCCATTGGACTCTACTAATCCTATATTATGTAGCCTCCTTCTGTAATGGTCAACGGAATCTTATGGGTCCTCTAACTGCTAACCGCTAAAGACCGGAGGATGAAGTCTAGTCCATCTATACAGTCACTTCAGCTTCTCAAAGGTCACAACGAGTCTGGTCTCAGCTTTAACCGCTACAACCAACTGAGCCACGCCCGCCGGCAGTGCACCTGGGGTCTGATAAATGGCAACAACGTGCTCGAAATAATGAGCGGTAGGGGTCTGTGCTCCCCTTCCCGCTTGAGATATTAATGACCTGACTAGTCATTTTGAGAGTTGTAGCCCCGTTCCACCATTTACTACTCATTGTTTACTTTATAGTTGTTATATGACTTGTCATGGTAGTTGGTTCGGGTCCGGAGAGGTTTCAGAATGAATTGTGACACTTAGTCTCAAGGTTGGAAACTTAAGTTGAAAAAGTTTACCGGGTGTTGACTTATGTGTAAACAACTCCGGATTAGAGTTTTGATGGTTTCGTTAGCTCTGTTGGATGATTTTGGACTTAGAAGCGGGTCCGAATTATGATTTGGAGGCCCGTAGTTGAACTAGGCTTGAAATGGCGAAGTTGGGAATTTATAAGTTTGACCGGGAGTGGGCTTTGTGGTTATCGGGCTCGAATTAGAGTTCCAGGAGTTGGAGTAGGTCTGTGGCATCATTTGTGACTTGTGTGCAAAATTTGAGGTCAATCAGACGTGATTTGATATATTTCGGCATCGTTTGTAAAAGTTTAAATTTTCTTAGTTTTAGTAGGCTTTAATTGGGGTGAGATTCGTGTTTTTGATTTTGTTTGATGTGATTTGAGGGCTCGACTAAGTTCGTATCGTATTTTAGAACTTGTTGGTATAATTGGTTGAGGTCCCGGGGGCCTCGGGTAGAGTTCGGATGGTTAACATATCGAATTTGGGGTTTGGGTAATTGCTGAAGCTAGGAGTCTGCTGGTGTAATCACACCTGCAGAGCTTTGATTGCAGGTGCGAGATGTGTTGCACAGAAGCGGCCAAGAGCGAAGCCGGGCAGTGCTCGCAGGTCCTAAGAGATTCATCGCACCTACGGAGTCGAATATGCCAAGAATTGAGCGTAGAAGCGGAAATAGAGATGGGGGTTGTGTCTGCAGAATCACTCATGCGGCTCGCAAAAGCTAGTCCGCTGGTACGCTCCTATGGTCCACAAGAGTTGTGGGAACCGCAGAAGCAGAGTAGTTGTCACCGGTGCGAGAAGGCCTGGGCAGTGTTTTAAAAATGAGGGTTCCGTGATTTTCACCATTTTAAACATTTCAAGCTCAGTCTAAGGCGATGTTTGAGAGGAGTTTCGAGGGATTTCTTGAGGTAAGTCACTTGTGGTTAAATGTATTCAATAATTATGTTTCCCCATTGAATTTCCCACCTAGATTATATGGTTTTGAGGTGTAATTTGAGGGGTTTGAGGCTAGGGATGTGGAGAGTTTAAATTGGAGATTTGGGTGTCCATTTGGTGTTGGATTTTGGGTAAATTTGGTATGGCTGTACTCGTGGTTGAATGGCTTCCGAGTTTTGGGACTTTTATTGGATTCCGAAATGTGGGCCCGAGGGCCGACCTTTGAGTGGACTTTTTGACTTTTAATTAAAAGCTTAGTAATTTCATATGGAATTTATTCCTTTAGCTCGTGTTGATTGTATCGAACTATTTGTGGCGAGATTCGAGGCCTTTGGAGTTCGATTCGCGAGGCAAGGCCGTGTTGGAGTAGCGATTTGCACGGTTTGAGGTAAGTAACACTTCTAAGGTTGGTTATGAGGGTGTGAAACCTCGAATTTTGTATTATGTAATTGGTGTTGAGGCGACATGTGCTAAGTGACGGGCTTGTAGGCGTGCACCGTATGAATTGTGACTTGGTCGATTCCATGGAACTAAATAGTTGTTAAATCTCGCTGTTACCCGTATTTTCACCATGTGCTAGATCTATGGAGTTGTCAGTCATGTTCAAAACCCTGCTTAGGCTATATTATGGTACTATTGGGGCCCACAATGGTCGTACTTTGCTGCTGAACTTATTTCATAATCTGCCAAATCGTACTCAGTCACAATTATTGCTTGCATATTTTGTCTCAGTCTCTGTTGTCTTTATTTGTTATATCATATCATCATTCGTAGACTGAATATCATGATTCTGGTGGGCCCGAGAGAATGGAGAAGTTATTGGCTGATTGAGGCTGAAGGCCTATTGTGAGTAGTATTATGGGATCGGGTTGCACGCCGCAACAACTTTATTGATTCATGCCAAGATTTGGCTTATTATAGCTCTTGGGCTGGATCAGCCCTCCGCAGTTTACACCCACAATGGGCACAATGCTAGCAGTTATGACATTTGGGCTGGATCTGCCCTGTTTTATTTGCATGTGGGCTGGATCTGCCCTGTTATGTGTAAAGTTTTGTTGTGAAATTTGAAATCATGTCTAAGTTCTTGTTGAAATCATGTCTAAATTATTGTACTTTCGCTTGTTGAATATAAATATCTGAGATATCATTGTTATATTTATGTAACATTCGTACTATTAAATGTTGAAAGTGAACCGTAATAATTGGACTTGTCACTACTTTCAGTCCAAAGGTTAGATTTGTTACTTACTGAGTTGGTTGTACTCATGCTACACCCTGCACCATGTGTGCAGATCCAGGTGCTCCCGGTTTCGGCAGTTTTAGATTTGCAGAGGCCAGAAATTCAAAGATCATCGAGGTAGCTACTTGGCATTGGCAGACCTTGACTCTCCTCCCTTGTCTTTCAGTTTATTTATTCAGTTTTAGTTATAGACAGTGTGCCAGACTTTGTTATTTTGTAGATGCTCATGTACTCAGTGACACTCCGGTTTTTGGAAGAATTTATGTATTGAGTTATAATTTCCTATCCTGTTGTAAGAGATTTTCCTTTATTTAAATTGTTTTAGTATCTTTCAAAGATATAAAGAGTTGGAAATGTCTGAATAGTCGGCTTTCCTAGTACCATGATAGGCACCATCACGAAGGGTTGGTTTTGGGTCGTAACAAGTTGGTATCATAGCCTAGGTTACATAGGTCTCACGAGTCATGAGCAAGTTTAGTAAAGTCTTGCAGATCGATACAGAGACGTCTATACCTATCCTCGAGAGGCTGCCGAACCCTTAGGAAAATTCACTTTCTTGTATACTTGTCGGGCGGATTTGTTGATTCCGAAAACCAAAACTTCTGTTATTCTATTCTCTCATAGACGGTGAAGACACATGCTACCAGACATGATGGACAACCACCAGTACCACCAGCTAGGGCCACGAGAGGCCGAAGTCGTGGTAGGGGCCGCGGTAAGGGCAGAGGTACAACTCGTACAGCAGCTAGAGCAGCACCTGCAGATCCACCAATTGCTCTAGCTCAGGAGCAGGTTCCAGATATGGTTGAGCTAGTGGGGCCAGCTCAGGCACCAGCTGTGCCTATTGTGATCCCAGGCCTTCAAGAGGCTTTGGCTCATATTTTGACTGTGTGCACTAGCCTTGCTCAAGCAATTTCTATTCAGACCGCACCAGCCACTTCTCAGGCCGCAGAAGGTACTCAGACTCCCGCCGCCCGTACTCCAAAGCAGGTAATGCAAGGACTTCAGACGCCAGAGGTATTTCCAACCCAGCCGGTTGCAGCTGCTCAGGCCCAGGTGGGTCCCGTTATGACTGATGAAGAGCATAGGAGATTTAAGAGGTTTGGGAGACTCCAACCTCCATCATTCAGTGGGGCTGAGTCTGAGGATACCCAGGACTTCTTGGATAGGTGCCAGCGGATTCTTCGTACGCTGGGTATTTTGGAGACCAGTGGGGTCTCATTCACTACTTTCCAATTCACTGGGGCTTTCTTCACATGGTTGGAGGCCTACTGGAGGAGTAGTCCAGTCAGTGCTACACCACTATCATGGCATGAGTTCTACGCTCTCTTCTTATAGAAATTTGTGCCACTGACCCATAGGGAGGAGCTGCACAGTCAGTTCGAGTAGCTATGCCACAATGGCATGTCTGTGACCCAGCACGAGATGATATTTTCAGAGTTGGCTCATCACGCAGTTTAGTTGGTTCCCACCGAGATGGAGAGGATTAGGAGGTTCAATGATGGCCTCACCTATCAGCTGCATTTTGCTAAGACTCGGGAGAGTGTATCTGGTGTTCAGTTCAACGAGTTTGTTGATATTTCTTGGTGATTAGAGATGGTACATATTTAGGAGCGTGAGGAGAAGGAGGCCAAGAGGCCTCGTAGATCGGATGATTTTAGCGGTGTTCCTTCTGGGGCTCAGTTCTACCACGACAAGGGTCGTCCTTATAGGCCCACTCAGATGGTTTGTCCAGTCCATCATGGTGCATCATCCAGTCATGGTTCATACAGTACTAGACCGGGCTAGTCATCCCTCACTGCTCTCCCAACTCATAGTTCATCTCGTGCACCTTCAGTTTAGGGTTCGTCTGCACCAGGTTCTTTTGGTAGTTATTCTGGTTCTAGTTATTCCGAGAGAGGATGTTTTGAGTATTTAGAGTTAGTTCATGTGAAGAGGTTCTGTCCCCGCCTTACATGAGGTTCATTTCAGTAGAGGATTCAGGCCACGACTTCCACACAAGTTACTTCACCACTCTCCTATCCAGCTCGGGGTGGGGCTCAGGTCGCTAGGGGTCACCCAAGAGGGGGAGGGCGATCAGGTGGTATACATGCCCGATTCTATGTTATTCCTGCTAAGCCAGCTGTTGTTGCTTTAGATGCAGTGATCACAAATATTATCACAGTATGACACAGGGATGCTTCTGTATTATTTGATCCTGGTTCTATTTATTTGTATGTATCATTTCATTTTGCTCATTATCTGGATATGCCCCGAGAGTCCTTAGTCTCACTGTTCATGTATCTACGCCAGTGGGCGATACAAGTATTTTGGACCGTGTATATCGGTCATGTGTAGTGACTATGGGGGATTGGACACTAGATTTGATCTCTTATTGCTTAGTATGGTTTATTTCAATGTGATCTTGGGTATGGATTGGTTGTCTACATTTCATGCTACGCTGGATTGTCACACTAAGACTGTGATGTTGGCGATGCCGGGGTTGCCAAGGATCAAGTGGAGAGGTTCGCTAGTCTATGTTCCCAGTAGAGTGATTTCATATTTGAAGGCCTAACGGATGGTTGGGAAGGGTTGTTTATCTTATTTGGCCTTTGTGAGGGATGTTGGTGCTGATTCCCCTACTATTGATTCTATTCTGGTGGTACAAAACTTTCTGGATGTGTTTCATGTAGACTTGCCGGGGATGCCGCCCGATAGGGATATTTAATTTAGTATTAATATGGTGTCGGTCATTCAGCCCATTTCTATTCCTCCATATCGTATGGAACTGACTGAATTTAAGGAATTTAAAGAACAACTTCAGGAACTCCTTGATAAGGGCTTTATTATGCCTAGTGTGTCGCCTTAGGGTGCACCTGTTCTGTTTGTGAAGAAGAAGGATGGCACTATGTGGATGTGCATCGATTATAGGCAGTTGAACAAAGTAACAGTCAAGAACAAGTATCATTTCCCACACACTGATGATCTATTTGACCAGCTTCAAGGAGAAAGGGTGTTCTCTAAGATTGATTTGAGGTCTGGATATCACCGGTTAGATTCGGGACTCCGATATTCTAAAGAAAACATTCAGGACCCGTTATGGTCATTATGAGTTCCTTGTGATGGCTTTTGGGATGACCAAAGCCCCAGCTCATGCATCTGATGAACAGTGTGTTTTAGCCTTATCTCGACTCATTTGTCGTATTATTCATCGATGATATCCTGGTATACTCTCGTCGCCAAGAGGAGCGTGCCCAGCTTTTGAGGATTGTGTTGTAGTGGTTGAGGGAGGAGAAACTTTATGCCAAGTTCTCCAAGTGAAAGTTTTGGCGTGGTTCAATGGCGTTCTAGGGGAATGTGGTGTACACTAAGGGTATTCGGGTAGATTCGAAGAATATAGATGCGGTTCAAAGTTAGCCCAGACCGTCCTCAACTACGAAAATTCAGAGCTTTCTCGGCTTTGCCTGTTATTATCGTCGCTTCGTGGAGAGTTTCTCGTCTATTGCATCTCCCTTGACCAAATTAACCTAAAAGGGTTCTACTTTCAGGTGGTCGGATGAGTGTGAAGAGAGCTTTCAGAAGCTCAAGACTGCCTTGACTATAGCTCTAGTTCTAGTTCTACCTTCAACTTCTGGTTCTTATACAGTGTATTGTGATTCTTCTCGGACCATTATTGGGTGTGTCTTGATGCAGGAGGGTAGAGTGATTGCTTATGCTTCGTGTCAGTTGAAGCCTCATGAGAAAAACTACCACATCCATGATTTGGAGTTGGCTGCCATCGTTCATGCATTGAAGATTTGGAGGCATTATCTCTATTGTGCATCTTGTGAGGTATTTTCGGATCATCGGAGTCTTTAGCACTTGTTCAAACAAAAGGATCTAAATTTGAGGTAGTGGAGATGGTTGGAGGTGCTAAAGGACTATGCTATCACTATTTTGTATCATCCCATCAAGGCCAATATGGTGGTCGATGCCTTGAGTATAAAGGTGGTGAGTATGGGTAGCCTTGCATTTATTCATGTTGGTGAGAGACCGCTTGCAATTGATGTTCAGGCCTTGGCCAACCAGTTCGTGATATTAGATGTTTTATAGCCCAGCCGTGTTCTAGCTTGTGTGGTTTCTCGGTCTTCATTATATGATCGCATCAGAGAGCTCCAGTATGATGATCCCCATTTAATTTTCCTTAAGGACACATTTCACCACAATGATGCCAGGGGCGTTACTATTGAGGATGATGGGGTGTTGAGGATGTAGGGTCGGATTTGTGTGCTTAATGTAGATGGGCTACGTGAGTTGATTCTTGAGGAGGCCCACAGTTTGCGGTATTCCATTTATCCAGGTGTCGCAAAGAAGTACCAAGACTTGAGGCGGCAGTATTGGTAGAGGAGAACAAAGAAGGATATAGTGGGATTTATAGCTCAGAGCCTTAACTGTCAGCAGGTGAAGTATGCGCATCAAATACTAGGAGGATTCCTTCAGAGTCTATAGATTCCAGAGTGGAAATGGGAGCGTCTCACCATGGAGTTTGTAGTTGGGCTCCCACGGACTTCAAGGAAGTTCGATGCTATTTAAGTGATTATAGATCGGCTGACCAATTTCGCGCACTTCATTCCACTTAGGACTACTTATTCTTTGGAGCAGTTGGTTGAGATTTACATCCGCGAGAATGTTCGCCTTCACGGTGTGCCAATGTCCATCATTTCAGATCGGGGCACGTTGTTTTGGAGAGCCGTGCAGCGAGAGTTGGGCATCCAGGTTGAGTTGAGTATACCATTTCACCCTCAAATGAACAGATAGTCAGAGCGCACTATTCAGATATTAGAGGTATGCTACGCGCTTATGTCATAGAATTCAGGGGTTCTTGGGATCAGTTTCTGCCGCTCACGGACTTTGCCTACAACAACTGCTACCAATCCAGCATTTAGATGGCTCCATATGAGACTTTGTATGGGAGACAGTTGTCGATCTCTGGTGGGTTGGTTTGAGCCAAGTGAGGCTAGGCTATTGGGTACTGACTTGGTTCAGGATGCTTTGGACAAGTTTAAATTGATTCAGGATCAGCTTTGCACGGTGTAGTCCAGATAGAAGAGTTACGCCGATAGGAAGGCTAGGGATGTTGCTTTCATTGTTGGGGATAAGGTACTGCTCAAGGTTTCACCCATGAACGGTGTTAAGAGATTCGGGATGAAGGGAAAGTTGAGCCCTCGGTATATATAGCCATTTGAGGTACATCAGAGGATTGGAGAAGTGGTTTAGAAGCTTTCCTTGCCACCTAGTTTGTCAAGTGTGCATCCAATATTTCATGTTGCTATTCTCTGGAAGTATGTAGGCGATCCATCTCATGTTTTGGATTTTAGCACGGTTTAGTTGGATGGTGATTTGACTTATGGTGTGGAGCCGGCGGCTATTTTGGATTGGCGGGTTCAAAAGTTGAGGTCAAAGGACATAACTTCAGTGAAGGTGCAGTGGAGAGGCTAGCCAATTGAGGAGGCTACTTGGGAGACCGAGCGGGAGATGCGAAGCATATATGCATGCCTATTTGAGACTCCTTGAACGTTTCTAGACCCATTTGAGGATGAATGTTTGTTTAAGAGGGGGAGGCTGTAAGGTCGATCAGTCATTTTGAGATTTGTAGCCCTATTCCCCTATTTACTAGTCATTTGGTTCTTTACAGTTGTTATACGACTTGTCGGGGTAGTTGGTTCGGGTCCGGAGAGGTTTCAGAATGAATTAAGACACTTAGTCTCAAGGTTGGAAACTTAAGTTGAAAAGGTTGACCCTGGTGTTGACATATGTTTAAATGACTCTGGATTGAAGTTTTGATGGTTCTGTTAGCTCTGTTGGGTGATTTTGGACTTAAGAGCATACCCAGATTGTGATTTGGAGGCCCGTAGTTGAATTAGGCTTGAAATGGCAAAGTTGGGAATTTATAAGTTTGACCAGGAGTGGACTTTATAGTTAGCGGGTTCAGATTGGAGTTCTGGGAGTTGGAGTAGGTCCGTGGAATCATTTTTGACTTGTGTGCAAAATTTGAGCCCAATCAGATGTGATTTGATAGGTTTCGACATCATTTGTAGAAGATCGAATTTCCTTAGTTTCAATAGGCTTGAATTGGGGTATGAATCATGTTTTTGATGTTGTTTTATGTGACTTGGGGGCTCGACTAAGTTCATATCGTATTTTTGGACTTGTTGGTATAATTGGTTGAGGTCCCGGGGGCCTCGGATGGAGTTAAGATGGTTAACAGATCGAATTTGGGGTTTGGGTGATTGCTGAAGCTGGGAGTCTATTGGTGTAATCGCACCTGCGGAGCTTTGATCGCATGTGCGAGCTGTGTTGCACAGAAGTGGCCAAGAGCGGAGCTGGGCAGTGCTTACAGGTGCGAAGAGATTGATCGCACCTGCGGAGTTGCAAGTGCGAAGAATTGAACGTAGAAGGGGAAATGGAGATAGGGGTTGGGTCCGCAAAAGCGGTTGTGCGGCTCACAAAATTGAATCCGCTGATGCGCTCCTATGGTCCGCAGGAGCGGAGGAAACCGCAAAAGCGGAATATGGAGTGCTTCCATGGCACCGCAGAAGCGGATAAGTTGTCGAAGGTGCGAGGAGGCCTAGGCAGTGTTTTAAAAATGAGGGTTCCGTGATTTTCACCATTTTAAACATTTCAAGCTCGGTCTAAGGCGAATTTTGAGATGATTTTCGAGGGGTTTCTTGATGTAAGTCACTTGTGGTTAATTTATTCAATAATTATGTTTTCCCATTGCATTTCCCACCTAGATTATGTCATTTTGAGGTGTAATTTGGGGGTTTGAGGCTAGAGATTTGGAGAGTTTAAATTGAAGATTTGGGTGTCGATTTGGTGTTGGATTTTGGGTAAATTTGGTATGGCTGGACTCGTGGTTGAATGGGCTTCAAGATTTTCTGAATTTTATTGGATTCCGAGATGTGGGCTCGGGGAACGACTTTTGAGTGGACTTTTAATTAAAAGCTTAGTAATTTCATATGGAATTTATTCGTTTAGCTCGTGTTGATTGTATCGAACTATTTATGGCTAGATTCGAGGAATTTGGAGGTCGATTCGCGAGGCAAGGGCGTGTTGGAGTAGAGATTTGCACTGTTTGAGGTAAGTAACACTTCTAAGCTTTGTTCTGAGGGTGTGAAACCCCAAATTTCGTATTATGTGATTAGTGCTGAGGCGACGCATGTGCTAAGTGACGGGCATGTGTGCATGCACCGTATGAATTGTGACTTGGTCGATTCCATGGAACTGAATAGTTGTTAAATCTCACTATTACTCATATTTTCACCATGTGCTAGATTTATTGAGTTGTCATTCATGTTAGAAACCCTTCTTAGGCTATATGATAGTAATATTGGGACCCACAATGGTCGTACTTTGCTGCTAAACTAATTTCCTAATATGCCAAATCGTATTTAGTCACCGTTATTGTTTGCATATTATGTCTCAGTCTCTGGTGTCTTTATTTGTTATATCATATCATCATTCGTGGGCTGCATATCATGATTCTAGTGAGCCTGAGAGACTGGAAAAGTTATTAGCTGGGTGTGGCTGAAGGCCAATTGTGAGTAGTATAATGGGATCGGGCTGCACGCCGTGGCATGTTTATTGATTCATGCCAAGATTTGGCTTATTATAGCGCTTCGGCTGGATCAGCCCTTCGGAGTCTCTACACCTATAGTGGGCGCAATGATAGCAGTTATGACATTTGGGTTGGATCTTCCCTATTTTATTGGCATATGGGCTGGATCTGCCCTGTTATGTGTTAAGTTTTGTTGTGAAATCTAAAAGCATGTCTAAATTCTTGTACCTTCACTTGTTGAATATAAATATCCGAGATATCATTGTTATATTTATGTAACTTTCGTACTGTTAAATGTTGAAAGTGAACCGTAATAATTGGACTTGCCACTACTTTTAGTCTAAAGGTTAGATTTGTTACTTATTGAGTTGGTTGTACTCACGCTACGCCCTGCACCTCGTGTGCAGATCTAGGTGCTCCCGGTTTTGGCGGTTGTTGATTTGCAGACGCCAGACCTTTTGAGATCATCGAGGTAGCTGCTTGGCATTCGCAGACCGTGACTCTCCTCCCTTATCTTTCAGTTAGTTTATTCAGTTTTACTTCTAGACAGTGTACCGGACTTTGTTATTTTGTAGATGCTCATGTACTCAGTGACACCCCGGTTTTGGGAAGAATATATGTGTTGAGTTATGATTTTCTATCATGTTTTAAGAGATTTCCCTTTATTTAAACTGTTTTAGTATCTTTCAAAGATTTAAAGTGTTGGAAATGTATGAATAGTCGGCTTGCCTAGTACCATAATAGGCACCATCACGACGGGTTGGTTTTGGGTCGTGACAGAGACATGGCTGGATCTGCTAGAAATAACCTAGCCCGAGTCATAGAATCCACAAACCGCAACATACGGCCCATGACCTCCAAATATTTCGGTGCGGTCATAAAATCTACTGGGCTAGCTCGGCTGAAGGTACCTCATCCTGCTCCTTAATAATAGGACCATCCACCAGATCGACAGTTGGTACCACTAGGGAAACTCTAGGACGCCCTCATCCTCTAGCAGGAGTTGTGGCCTCCCTCGGCCTCTGCCTCTACCTCTAACTGCTGGGGGAGCAACTCCTCTACCACTGGGTACTCTCGTTGCATGTGTTCTCACCAACTATGAGAGAATAAGAGAAATATACTTAGCATAACAACAACTGCACTATAATAGATGAAAAAAATAAATGTTTCCTAATACTCCACAACCTCCCAAAGATAAGTACGGACGTCTCTGTACCGATCCGCAACACTCTACTAGATCTGCTCATGACTCGTGAGACCTATGTAAACCTAGTGCTCTGATAACAAACTATCATGACCCAAATCCCATTATAGGCTGTGATGGCTGTCACACCGAACCAACTCGTGATGTTTCATATTTTTGTTCATAGGTTCTAGACCATTGAGGCCTCCAAGTGATAATGACCAAAGTTTAAAATGAACACAACTAATTAACAAGGAAAACATTGGCATTTTATACATACTACAACATTTTTTAACAAAATCGTAAATGCCTCATTTACACAATATACAACCAAACTTTAGCCTGCAAGCCTCTAAGAGTACCAAAAGACACATACACACACACATATAGGTCGGGATAGGGCCCCACTGTACCCAAAATATTTACAACATTTTCCTCTGTACCTATCAACTTCTTAACAGCTACTCCAAAGAAGTGGAGACCAACAACCAAAAGCCTAACCGTGCACCTACTGGGGATGGGCATCACTGGGTCTATCTGTACCTGTGGGCATAAACACAGTGCCCAAAGAGAAGAGGCGTCAGTACAGATAATGTACTAAGTATGTAAGACAAAAACAAAACACAAGAAACTTGGAGTATTAGCATAAGAATTGTGAGTGCGTGATTCCAGCCTGAATACCGTAGACACGCTACCAGGGGCGTAAACCAAACCGTGGAAAACTAGGGACCATGGATCGTAAATTGATGCAACGTTTGTAAAACCATGCCTCTAAATTAGGCCGTACATTATTTGATACTATACATATATATATATATATACACACACACATACACACACACACACACACACACACACACATATATATATATATATATATATCTTCAGCCACACTTTGGGGGAAATTCTCATCATTCTATACCCGGCCTCATAGAAGCCTCGGTCGTACCTGGCCTCAGGAGGTCTCGATTGTACCAGGTCACAACAGAACTCGGCGTAGCTTGCCTCAAGAGGAATCGATAGCCTCACATCACACATCATCATATCCGGCCAAACCTGGGCTCATAATATCTCATATCATGCCTCAACATACCCAACTGATCAGTGGTTGCACAATAAGTGTCACACGCGGCCGAAGACATATTACCAATAACAACACACAAGAACAAGATACCATTACTGAGAGGGCTTAGAACTACTAAACCTTACGGTACGGGAGTCATTTAGAAAGAAGGATAGACTTACACTAACTCATGCTAAGAAAGAAGATTGCCATGCATTCCTTGTTGAAGAGCTAACTTTGCTTCTATGGTGGTTAATTTTGCCTTTAATGAACCGTCAGAATCAATGCCACCAGACGATGGGGGTCACAACAACAACTCAAAGTTCCTCCAAGCTAAATCTTGCCAAATTCAAATTCACCTTCAATTTTATCTTAATTTGCTAGGAAAATTCTAAAGAGGTGTAGAGTGTATTTGAGAGGACTTGTTCTGATGATATTCCTAAGAATGAAAGAGAAAGAGCTTTAATGTCATTTTATATTATTGCCAAGCCTTGGAATTTATGCCGCCTCTATATGCGAAATGGGTCGCCCCGCCATGATTGCTGCACCATGTGAAACACTTTGCACAGACCTACTAACACGTGTGACCACCTTATGGCTTTGAAAGTGCCTCCCACTGATTGGACATGCTAGAATCCATACTTATGACACTCTGTTTAAGTGTGGGGTGTAACATCATCCCTCCATTCGAAACATTCGTCCTTGAATGTTGAATTATGGCCCATGGTGACAGTCGCATTGTTGCCTTTCATAGTGGGAAATAGATGGGGGTACCAAGATATCATATCTTCTTCAGCTTCGCACGTCATTTCTTCTTTATTCTTGTTCCTCCAAAGTACTTTAACTAAATCCACTTCTTTGGTTCCCAACTTAAGGATCTGTCGATCTAAGATAGCCTTCGAAATTTCTTCGTAAGATAGGTCTTCTGTAACTTGGATATCTTCAATAGGTGTAACACGAGAAGGATCACTTAAGCACTTTCGAAGCATAGACACGTGGAATACCATATGTATCACTTCGAATTCCATGGGGAGCTCGAGCTCGTAAGCCATATGACCAACCTTCTGTATAATTCGATATGGTCTGATATACCGAGGGCTGAGTTTTCCTCTTTTCCCAAATCTCATCATGCCCTTCGTAGGTGATACCTTCAAGAACACATAGTCTCCTACCGTAAACTCTAAATCTTGATGTCGGTTATTGAAGTAGTCTACTTTGGGCGGCCAACAATCGGTTTCGAATTAGCTTCACCTTTTCTACAACCTGTTATACTAGTTCTGGCCCCAACAACTTTGCTTTTCCCACTTCGAACCAGCCAATAAGAGATCTACCATTTCGCCAATATATGGCCTCATAGGGTTCCATTTTAATACAGGCATGGTAGCTGTTGTTTTAAGAAAATTTGATGAGTGGTAGATGGACCTCTTAATCTCCTTTGAAGTATAGAACACATGCCCGTAACATGTCCTTGAGCATTTTAAAAGTGTGCTTGGCTTGGCCATCAGTTTGTGGATGGAAAGCTTTACTAAGGTTGATCTTTGTTCCCAACCCTTTTTGGAATGATCTCCAGAAGTTAGCTGTAAATTGGGCACCTCTGTCTGATATAATGGAAGCCAAAATTCCAGGGAGTCAAACTATCTCCTTAATGTATATCTTAGCATAATCTTCAGCAGAGAAGGTAGTGTTAATTGGTAGAAAGTGAGCTGATTTGGTGATTCGATCCACGATAACCCATATAGAGTCAAACTTTTGGTGTGATCGGGGGGATGCGGTTATACAATCCATGTTGATCACTTCTTATTTTCAGGTCGGAATTTCCATATTCTGCAGCAACCCTCCCGATTTCTAATGCTCAATCTTGACTTGCTAACAATATGGACACCGAGCGATGTATTCAGCGATGTCTCTCTTTATGCCATTCCACTAGTATAGCTATTGAAGATCATGGTACATTTTGGTTGAACCTGGATGAACTGAATATCAGGGCTAATGAATCTCTTCCAGGATCCGCACTCGGAGTCTCCCGACATCAGGAACACATAATCGGTCATTGTGTCTATGAACTCTATCCTCTGATAGCTCGCACACTCAGTTCTTTTGTGATGGAATGCTTTTCGTTATTTCCAACAAGGCTAGATCTTCAAATTGTCATGCTTTCACTTCGGCTACTAGTGAGGATTCGACAGCGTTTGTAACGATGACTGCTCCGCTGTCGGAATCAAGAAATTGCTCGCTTAGGTTTTCCAGCCGGTACAAGTCTTTAGTCATCTCCAACTTCTACTTTTCCACATGTTTTAGACAGCCCATGGATTTCTGACTCAGTGAATCAGCTACAACGTTTGCTTTTCCGGGATGGTATAAAATGTCAACATCATCGTCCTTTAACAGTTCAAGCTATCTTTGCTACCTCAAATTTAATTATTTTTGCTTGAATATGTACTGCAACCTATTGTGATCGGTGAATATGTCAACATGATCTCCATACAAGTAGTGACGCCATATCTTCAAGGCAAATATAACAACTGCTGGCACCAAGTCGTGAGTTAGGTAATTCTCCTCGTGCCTCCTTAGTTACCTCAAAGCATAAGCGACAACTTTCCCATGTTGCATTATGAAACACTGCCCAATCTCACTCTAGAGGCATCAAAGTGTATAACGTACCACCCGGGTCCATCGGGGAGTGTTAGGACTGGTGCCAAGGTTAACCCATCCTTTAACACTTAGAAGCTCTTCTCGCAAATATCGGTCCATTGGATTTTCGTTATTTTGTGCATGAACTTCATTAATGGAGTATCTATAGATGAGAAACATTCCAAAAACCTTCGATAGTAATCGACCAAGCCCAAGAAGTTACGTACTTCAGTAGGAGTTATGGGCCCTGGCCAACTCTTAACCGCTTTAATCTTTTGATATTCAACCTTGATTCCTTCAACCGATACTATGTGCCCAAGAAAGGTTATCGATCTCAGCCAGAAATCGCACTTGGAAAACATGGCGTGCAACTTGTGATCCCGGAGTTTGCGTAAAACCATCCAAAAATGTTCTGCGTGCTCTGCCTATGATCGAGAATAAACCAGGATATCATCTATGAACACGATCACAAATATATCTAGATACAACCTGAATATTCGATTCATCAGATCCATGAAAGCTGTTGGTGCATTGGTAACGCCAAAGGACATAACAAGAAAGTCGTAATGGCCATATCGGGTCCGAAAGGATGTCTTTGGGACATATTATCCCTTGATCCTCAGCTGATGGTACCCGGATCTAAGATTAATCTTCGAGAAAGACTTAGCACCTTGCAATTGATCAAACAAATCATCGATTCTTGGAAGTGGATACTAGTTCTTGATGGTTACCTTATTCAGCTGTGGATAATCGATACACATCCTTAATGAGTCATCTTTCTTGCGAATAAATAACACTGGGGCTCGCCACGGAGAAGTACTGGGTCGGATAAAACCCTTATCAAGAAGGTCGTTTAGCTAATCCTTTAATTCGCTCAACTCAGTTGGAGCCATCCTGTACGGGGGAATCGATATTGGCTGTGTATCGGGTGGTAAGTCAATAGAAAACTCAATCTCCCTCTCGGGTCAAATATTCGTAAGCTTATGAGGGAACACATCGGGGAATTCACTTATGATTGGTACCATCTGAAGGGCGGGAGGCTCCGCCCCCGCTTCTTTCACCTGTACCAAATGATAGAAACATCCTTTCGTGATCATCTTCCGGGCATTAAGGTAACAAATAAACTTCCCTTTTGTCACTGCAACATTGCTCTTCCATTCGATAGCAAGTTCTCTCAGAAAGTTAAAGCGAACAACTTTCTTCCAACAATCCACGGTAGCATAGAAAGAGGCCAACCAGTACATGCCCATAATGTCACGACCCAAAATCCCTCCATAGAAGTCGTGATGAAACCTAGTCTCTAGGACTAGGTAAGTCTAACACTTACTGAATTAATAACAGATTTCAACCAGTCAACTATTAAACATGAACCTGAAATTTCTATATAAAAGCAACAATCCAAAATAGATATATAACGTCCCAAAACCGGTAGTACAAGTCATAAGCTCTACTGAGTTCGCTCGAAAGTCTCTAAGTACAACTGTTCTGGAATAGAAATAAACAAGACAAAGTAAACTTCCAAATGTGACTCTGAGGCCTGCATACGCGGCGGCAGGTATACCTTGAGTCTCCCCAACAATACTCAATCAACTAACTAATGATCAACACGTTCCGAGGTACCTGGATCTACACAAAAATTTGCAGCAAGTGTAGCATGAGCACACCACAGTACTACCTAGTTAGTATCAAGACTAACCTCGGTGGAGTAGTGATGAGGAACAGTCAAGAAACCTACTAGACATAAAAACCTATACAAGTATGAGTATAAAACTAACAGGGAATGATATAAAGCTGAACATGGTAAGAATAATGTTACAATATTTGCAATAAAAACCAGAAATAACAATTAACAACAAGGACCAACAGGTAATAATGTCATAAAGTAAGCGGAATACAGTTAAAGTCCGGTGAAACCAAATAAGGGAAAACAAGTAACAACCCAATAAAACAACCGCTTTCACACAAGGTTTATACAAGAATTTCCCCGAGGTACCACACCTCATAATCACAAATCACGGGTCCCAAACACGATTCATTAGCACATCGCATCTTGTGCCCACATTAAAAATCTTAACCGCATGGGCAACTCACGTGCCAATACCATTAATACCTCATAATTCCACAAACAATTCATGTGCTAAGTGAGTAACAATATCCCACATCCGCACGGACAACTCACGTACTAACGGTGCAACTCATGCACAGAAGGTAGGTATACAAGAATACATGTAAACAATCTATAAACATCAAGGTTCATCTTCTTAGACTGATATGAGTGACAATTACTGTTTATGCTTGTGCAAGTATTCTATCACAATTCGAGTCAACAAGTAAGATCAAAGACAACGAATGTCATATAGGAAACAACAAAACAAAATTGTATTATGCATGACTCACACAAGGAAAGCACACCACTACACAAATATAATCAATAACAATGCCCACATGCCATCACAAGTCATCACAAATCATCCCCGACATAGCCCATTGTCTCCCCGCGTGTGCAAAAAAAAAGAGAATGCCTACCTTGTCTCTCCACAAGCGCATAATAATCCCACCCTGTCTCGCCACATGCGCAAACCCACATATATAGCCTGCCTTGTCACGCCAAATGTGAAAATATCAATAATAACAATAGCAAGGACAACTCACGTGCGAACACCCCGACAATCATCTCAACAATACCACGTGTGCCAAAAACATAACAACAAAATATAACAACTCGCACAATATGTTCCCATGTCACAATATTTCCTTAGAAACAATTCCAATACCACAAACACATATGTCACCCGTCTGGCCTCCATCCTAGATGATGGTGCAGGTATAGCAGCAACTGGAGTGTAACTCATAGCATAAATACAATGTTGTGACACACTTGTCCGGAGTCTGGGACAATCTCTCACCATGTGGCTGGTATCTCAACACACAAAGCAACCTCTCTGCGGACGTGGCTATGGAAGCTTTCCGGTACGAGTACTTTGAAACCCATGAATATCTAAAGCACCAGGTGAAGCCTGAAGTGCAAACTGAACTGGCTGACCCACAAAGCATCTGCCATGACATACCCTACCTCTAATATAGGGATCAGTAGATCCTCCCTGTCCACGAGGCCTCTTAGCATTCTAGTCCTCTCTCTCCTAGCCCCGCACACCCTCTAATCTACAAGCGATCTCTACCACCTGCTGAAACGAAACATCCATCTCCAGCTTTCGAGCCATGCTGAATCGAATACCATAACTGACACCCTCAATGAACCTGCGGACTCACTCACAAACTGTAGAAACCAAAGCAGGTGCGTGACAGGACAACTCACTGAATTTGATGACGTACTCTGACACTGTCATTGTACCCTGGCGCAGCTGATTGAACTATGTGTTCCACACATCCCGGAGGGTCTAGGCAACAAAATACCTCAAAAATATCTCTGAAAACTGAGTCCAAGTGGGTGGTTCTGCATCAGCTGGCCTACCCTCCTCATAAGCCTTCCATAACTGATATGTTGCTCCAAATAACTGAAACGTAGTAAAAGCAACTCCGCTCGTCCCCACAATACCCATGGTGCGGAGAATACAGTGGCTTCTCTAGAAAACATTGTGCATCGTCGGTAGCTAGGCCACTATAAGTAGGAGGATGATACTTCTTGAACCTCTCAAGTCCCAGCTGCTCCTCCTCATATGCCCATGGATTGACCTCAGGCTAAACCAGAATAACATGTTGTACTGGCATGACATCCGGAACCTAAACAATGTAGACCCGTTACTCTAGAGTATGGGCGGCAGTAGTTTGAGCTCCTCCCCCGGTCTGTGAAGTAGTTGGTGCAACTGTAATCAATATGCCTGAGCTAATATACCAAACATGCTCAGGAACTGTGCTAAAGTCTCCTGAAGTCCTAGGGTAGCAACATACGCCTCCGGTGCCTTTCCCCCAATCGCAACTACTGGTGGCTCCTTAATTACTTCTATGGCATTAGCACGTGCTCCCCCTCGGCCTCTGCCTTTGCCACTTCCCCGTCCCCTAGCTACACTGGCTTTGGGGGCAGCGACATCAGTAACTACACCTCGTGTTCTCACAGTCTGTGAAAGAATATAATGACAAAGGCTCGAACTCCGAAATCAATAAACTCGCATTATACGAATCAAAGAATTATAGTTTTCCTAATAGTTCCGTAGCCTCTCAAAGATAAATACAAACGTCTCTGTATCGATCTGCAAGACTCTACTAAACTTGCTTATGACTCTAGCACCTATGAACCTAGAGCTCTGATAACAACTAATCACAACCCAGAATCCCTCCATAGGAGTCGTAATTGTCACGCCCGAACTTAGGGAGTGCGACTGCTGCTCAACCGAGTGAACCCAATCGAGCAAGCCTAATTTACATTAACCTCTCATTATTTCTCATGCATGATTTACCACAACATAATTAGATCTCGACTTTCATATTGAATACATTTGTCTTAATGGCCATAAATTCTTTGGCATGATGGTTACACAACTTTATAAATAACTGTAAATATTGTGAACATAAATACATGACAAAACTCAAATCTTTAATTATATGACCCACCGTGTACATGGAGCTTCTATGACAATAGATACCTATTCAATACAAAGACCGTTCTTAACGTTTACTTACACAATACAAATACACCTATTCAAGGGCTTGAAATAAAAAATGAATATGATGAATCATGGTAACAATAAAAGGGCTTAGATAGCCGTTGACATCAAGAACATTTATTAAGAGCTTCCATTAGCATTTATCAATATTAAGTCGGGGATCCTCTATAACCACCTTCACACAAAGCGGCCATACCGCCTCACCCCAACATATGTAGGTGGAGGTGTATCACGATACCATAATCTCAACACAAAGCGGCCCTACCGCCTCACCCCAATATATGCGGGTGGAGGTGTATCACAATACCACAATCTCTACACAAAGCCGCCCTGCCGCCTCACCCCAATATATGCGGGTGAAGGTGTATCACAATACCAGAATCTCGACACAAAGCGGCCCTGCTGCCTCACCCAAATATATGCGGGTAGAGGTGTATTCCACAATACCAAAACTCTACACAAAGCGGCCTTGATGCCTCACCGTAATGTATGTGGGTGGTGGTGTAATCCCAATTATAATACCATATATAAACTCAAAGCGACATAGTTGTCATTATATTTAAGGTCGTAATTTCTCATATCATTTGAATACTTCATGTTCATGCTCATCATGGAGAAACTCAACTCATTACATTAGCACATTCATGGTAAATCAATAAGTCGATTTCAATGGCACATAGGCTCAATTGCTTTTCTTAAGGTTCATCATCATTTAGCATAGGACATCTCCCTTTCATCCCGTTATTCCCTCATTTGACATATTGAGGACATTTGCTAAGTTCATGGCTCTTGGGGACTTAACGTCGAAGTCATTTACATTAATTATTTTAGTAGCATACATACTATGATTGAAACCATAGGGACATACAACACCTCATAATTCTCATTTTGGCAAACAACCACATTTCATGTTTATACCATCACTTACTTGTACTTGCCATGGGTGATCATAGGACATCAAGAACAATTAAAATATTTAGGAATACCATAGCCTCTCCTCATGAGGGCGTAGGAGCTTATAACACATTGGAAATATAAGTACAAATACGTTCATCTCATAACCTTTCACACCATATATCATTTCACAATTACTTTCAACTACTTACAACATCATTATTTCATTGACTCCCTTGGTAATACATATTATTCTTAATTTATGGAACTGTGATCGTATATCATATTCCGCACTTTCATTTCTTTACTTTCAAGGATTATCATCATAAACATCATCATATAGAAAACTCTTGAAATACCTTTCCCCAAAAAGGGCAATACACAATTTCAACTCATGAATATGTAAGAACTCAAAACATATGGTAAATACCTACCAAGCATAGAATTAGTTAGAACAACCACATTTGGACATGACTTGAGTACATAAGCTTTTGGATAATTCTATTTCCGGACTCAATTTGGAATAGTTGAATCAAGGCTCATTTCATAATATTTCACACATCATTTCATTTCATTGGCGCTATTGGCCACAAGTATAACTTTCATTCTTGGCATGGTGTTCATATTTTATATCCCCAACTCACTACTTTCACTTTCAAGCATCTATATAGATTATCGACAACAAGGAATCCCTAATAACGACTTTTAGTACACCTATGATAATTAGGAGTCTTATGCACATTGAGACTTCTTACACAATTTGGCATAATAGCCTTCACTTGAAACACTAGTTTGAGTTATAACATTTTTTTTACCCAACTCATGTTTTGAACACGTTCCCGAAGGATAAAATCATATGATAAGAGCACCCGACACACATTTTGAACATATACCTTTCAACACAAAGCTTTTCGAAATATTTAATTTATAAAGAATAACTCGGGACTCACAGGAACATCATGGGATTCAATTCTAGGAAAGGATTTTAGCCAACATACCTTGCTTGAGCTTTCCTTAGATTACTACAATGTTCCGAAAATCCTAGCAACTTCAATCTATTTAGAAACATAACAAAAGTGAACCATAATTAGAAAGATATTTATGGGTTCACCTCATTTAAACATTTCATCAAACACTAGATGTGTAAATTTGACTACAAGGTTCTTCTACATGATTTCCTTCATTCCACAACCCAATCTTTACTTATTTGAGCTCAACAATCTTCCCACAAACCTTATTGGTACATGCATATATAAATAATACTCTTACACCGAAGAATCATACTCCCAATCACCCATCTTTTACCCCAAACTCGAAATTGAAAACTAGGGTATTGAACTTTACCTCTTAGATGAAGAACTTGAGGGATTTCTTGTTGGATTTCAAAGCTTGGACAAGATCTTGATGAACAAAGCACTTGAGCTTCTTTCTCTCTCTAGAACACTCTCACTTCTTTCTAAAATCATCAGATAATAGCCCAAAAATAAGCCCCCAATGCTATTTATCAAAATGGGGCCGAGTTATAAAAATAAGAAAATGGACCCTCCAAACTGAGGTCTGTGGTCGCACAATGGACCACACAATGGGTATGTGGGTCGCACAATGGACCGTAAAACTAATGCCCAGAAATGGGTTACATTGGTCAGGTCTGCGACCATTTTGCGGTCCGCATAATGATTTTGCGGTCGCACATCTGACCGCAGAATCACATTCTTCTAGCCTTTGATAATTTGGTCATAACTTCTTGTAGGAGTGTCCAAATGACAAACGGTTTGAAGCGTTAGATATGTTCGTCCAAAGTTTGGTCTCGTGCATACTCATTTGGAACTTTAGTCTATCATGAAATTTCCAACTTGACTTAGGCTTAGGGCTCTCCTTAGACCCCACACCACTTATAATATGCCTCGCACACTTATTATCATATCCAATTTATATCTATCATATTAATAGTCCTCGTCTGCACTCAAAATAATATAATTAACGCACATCAACTTTCTTAATAGCGCTTAAGTACTTTAAAATTTTCGAGGACAGTAATGTCACCTAGTCTCTAAGAATATGTAAGTCTAACACTTACTGAATTAATAACAGATTTCAACCAATCAACTATTAAACATGAACCTGGATTTTCTATATAAAGCCAACAATCCAAGGTAGATATATATTGCCTCAAAACCGGTAGTACAAGTCTTAAGCTCTACTGAGTTTAAAAAAAGTACAATTCTTCCGGAATAAAAATAAACAGTACAAAGTGAACTTTGGAAGGTGACTCTGAGGCCTGCGAACGCGGCGGCAGTTATGCCTTGAGTCTCCACAACAATCTCGATCAGCTAACTAATGATCAACACGCTCCGAGGTACTTGGATCTACACAAAAATGTGCAGCAAGCGTAGCGTGAGTACATCACAGTGGTACTTAGTAAGTATCAAGACTAATCTCGGTGGAGTAGTGACGAAGAATAGTTAAGACACATACTAGACATAGTAACCTGTACAAGTATGTATATAAAACTAACAGGGAACAATATAACGCTGAACATGGTAAGAATAATGTTACAATACTTGCAATAAGAACCAGAAACGACAATTAACAACAAGGAGCAACAAATAATAACGATGTAAAGTAAGCGGAATACAGTTAAAGTCCGGTGAAACCAAGTAAAGGAAAACAAGTAACAACCTAATAAAACAACCGCTTTCACACAAGGTTTATACAAGAAATTCCTCGAGGTACCACACCTCATAATAACACATCACGGCTCCCAAATCACGAATCCTAATCGCATGGCATATTGTGCTCCCATTACAAATCACAACTGCACGGACAACTCACGTGCCAATACCATTAATACCTCATAATTGCATTGACAACTCACGTGTTAAGAGAGTAACAATATCCCACATCCGCACGGACAACTCATGTGCTAACGGTGTAACTCACGCATAGAAGACAGGTATACAAGAGTACATATAAACGATCAATAAACCTCAAGGTTCATCTTCTTAGACTGATATGAGTGACTAATTACGGTTTAAGCTTGTGCAAGTGTTCCATTACAGCTCGAGTCAACAAGTACGATCAGAGACAACGAATGGCACATTGGAAACAACACAACAACACCGTATTATGAATGACTCAAACAAGGAAGGCACACCACTACACAAATATGATCAATAACAATGCCCCTAGGCCATCACAAGTCAGCACAAATCATGCCCGACATATCCCCCTTGTCTCGACGTGTGCGCATTAATAAAGTAAATGCCCGCCTTGTCATGCCACACGTGCATAATAATATTCTCACCTTATATCGCCACGTGCACAAACCCAGATATATAGCATGTCTTATTACACCGCATGTGAAAATATCAATAATAACGATAGCACAGACAACTCAAATCGAACACCCCGACAATCCTCTCAACAATACAACGTGTGCCAAAAACATAACAACACAATACAAAAACTCGCACCACATGTACCCATATGTCATAATATTTTCTTAAAAATAATTCCAATACCATAACCACATATAGCCATCAGCTCAGCAACACTAAATACAACAACAACAACAACAACAACAAGAACAATAGTAACACAGGAGTGCGGCAAGTAAATCAACACAAGAATTACAAAACAAAATGAAATAGAAGTATGAGCTCGCAATGAAAGACATAACAAGTGATAATGGCTTCAAATAAGAATAATTCAACAATGAGAGAGATAATGTGTAACAATGATGTCAAATAAGAATAACTGAACAATGGAAGAGATAACATGTAGCAATGATTTCAGTTAAGAATAACTCAGCAATAGGAGAGATAGCATGTATCAATGATTTCAATTAAGAATAACTCAACATTAGGTGAGATAACATGTAACAACTATTTCAAGTGTGGATAAATCACAATGGGAGAGATAACATGGCAATAAAAGAGGCAACAACTTCAATTAAAGCATATAAGAGTGTGATTGGCAATAAAGGGTATAACATGAACCAATCAACTTCATATAAGGCATGTAAGGGTAAATTTAACAATGGAGGATATACATGATATGTAAACTTCATTTTAATGTACATAGGAAAACCTAAGAATCTAAAACAGTCATATTTCCACATATAAGTCGTGTAAACACTCGTGACCTCGTGTACACGTCTTTCACGTAGTTTAAATGGTACAAGCACACCAATCCCTACGGGGTAGTCTCCCCCACAATGTTATGAAAGATACTTACCACAAAAGCCCTCAATCAATACTCTAAAATAACTTTTCCTTACAATTCACCTTCGCTCAGCTCAATTCTAACCAAAATCGACTTAATATCATCAAATAATACAAGAGAAATCAATTCCAATAAATAAAGCCACGATCTTGCCCGGTCAAATGTCAACCCCGGGCTTGTCCGGTCAAAACCCGGGTCCAAGGGTAGATTCCGACTACCCATAATCCCACGAGTCTATATATGTGCTTTGTTTCAAAAGCCGAGTCCAAGTCGACTTGGAATGACGCCAAACTTTGCAGACAAGTTCCAATTGACAAAACGAACCTATTCCGCGTTCCGAAATAGAAATCCAAACACTATAGCTATGAAGTCAACCTACGGTCAAACTTATCAAAATTCTAAGCTTTCAAATTACCAACTTTTGGCAAAACACACAAATCAACCTACAAACCTCCGAATTCAATTCCGGGCATACGCCCAAGTTCAAAAGCACAAAACGAACTTTTTGGAACCATCAAAACATCGTTTTGGGGTCATTTTCACAAAAGTCAAACTTTGGTCAATATTTTCAACTTAATCTTCTAAAATGAGAATCACTCATCAAAATAAATCCCGAAACATCCGAAGATCGAATCCGACCATGCACGCATTTCATAATACATAATATGAAGCCACTCGTAATCTTGAACCACTGAAAGGAACCTTAAAGCTTAAAACGACCGGTTGGGTCGTTACATTCTCCACCTCTTAAACAAATGTTCGTCCTCGAACGTTCCAAGAGTCTTTACCAGGTCATCAAATCACGGTATAAACTCACCATACACGTACCCACGGGTGATCCGATGTCACCCCAATCCGCATAGGCCCGACAACATAATATTAATTGTAGATTATTCCTTCTACTCATGTCGATAAGCCTTAGAATCAATTTTTTCACATCCACTAAGTGCCCTATCATCACACGAATACTCTGTAAAATACTCAACTAGCTGCAACAACTCATGAATACATCTACAAGATAGAACCACGCGACATAACACATCACCATATGCCTATAGAAATAACTCTGACCATAATAGCTGCCCATTCACAAGCCCGGTACCGAACACTCGACTCATATCGACTAGAACCTTATTCCAAACCTTCACAATGCTAAAAATGATGCAAGAGACATGTGAAACTCATAGCTACTCACCTGATCAAGAAGCCAATTCGAACACCACCCGAGAAGATACATCACAATCCAAATCCAACAAGCATAACTCGAATATGACTGAATATAAAGAGAGGAACACTTGAGAGAGCTATCAAACAAGTTCAATAGGCACAACTATACACTGATACCATACTACGGTTTCAATCCACAAGGAAGGAACAAGACACATGCAAAAACCACAACGAAGCTTACCATAATATAACTCCACCGCGACGCATAGCCCGGTACAAACACATATATCCACATAGAATACCAGGTCCCCATCCTCCACTCGGAATCACGAGTAAAATAAACATCTCAATAACTAAGCCACTCTACTAACTCAATCTCTTAGAACCAAAATCACAACATGTAACAGACTCCCATACCTATAGAACACCCGAATCACAAATCATGGACAAACCACCTAGAAATTAAAGCAAAACCTATGGTATTAACTAACAGAAAGTCTACCCAAGTATCATGACCAGCATTAGCAACTAAACCAGAATGATAGACACGGGCTATCACAATAGAATTCCCCAAATGGTGTGAACACACAAACATAGTACAAGAATCACAAAACACAACCATACTTGAAGCAAGGTATGCTAAATTTTATCAATAAATGGGACCGGATGGAAATAACACAAATGCATATCTATAACCAATCGAAACCATGGATGTAATAACATCACCTAGTGCATTAACCTACGTCGAGCCAGGAAGATCATATCAACGGAAACAAACCTCCCCATCTAAGGAGACCTCCACCCGCCTGACATCCAACCTAGATGGTGGAGCAGGTATCGCAGCATCTGGAGTAGAACTCATAGCCTGAATATAATGTTGTGACACACCTATCTAGAGTCTAGGACAATATATCACCATGTGGCTGGTATCTCCACACTCAAAGCAACCTCTCCGCTGACGTGGATGTGGAAGCGATCCGGTATAGGTAGTTTGGGACCCATGAATATCTAAAGCACAACGTGAAGCTTGAAGTACAAACTAAACTGGCTGACACACAAAACATCTACCATGAAGCACCTTGCCCCTAAAATAGGGATCAATAGATCCTTCCGGTCCATGAGGCCTCTTAGCCTCCTTGTCCTCTCTCTCCTTGTACTCTAACCTACGAGCGATCTCTACCACCTGCTGAAACGGAATATCCATCTGCAATTCCTGAGCCATGCTAAATGAATACCATAACTGAGCCCCTCAATGAACCCGCAGACTTGCTCTCTAACTGTAGAAACCAAAGTAGGTGCGTGACGGGACAACTAACTGAATCTGATGTCGTACCCTGACACTGTCATAGTGCCTTGGCGCAGCTGCTCAAACTCTGTATGCCACGCATCCCGGAGGGTCCGGGCAGCAAACTCCCTAAAGAATATTTTAAAACACTGAGTCCAAGTAGGTGGTGCTACATGAGCTAGCCTACCCTCCTCATAGGTCTTCCACAACTGATATGTTGCTGCAAATAAGTTAAACTTTGTAAAAGAAACTTCGCTCGTCTCCTCAATACCCATGGTGTGGAGAATACGGTGGCACTTCTATAGAAAATCATGTGCATCCTCAGTAGCTATGACGCTATAAGTAGAAGGATGATACTTATTGAACCTCTCAAGTCTCAATTGCTCCTCCTCAGATGCCTCTGGCCTGACCTCAGGCTGAATCAGAATAACAGGTTATGTTGGCATGACACTCAAAACCAAAACAATGTGGACCCGCTCCTCTAGAGTATTGGCGGTAGGAGTCTGAGCTCCTCCTCCGGTCTGTGAAGTAGCTGGTGCAACCGTAATCAATCTGCCTGAGCCAATGTACCAAACATGCTCAGGAACTGTGCTAAAGTCTCCTGAAGTCCCGGGATGGCAACAAGTGCCTTCGGTGCATGTCCCCCAATCGCAGCTACTGGTGGCTCCTTAATTGCTGCTCTGTCAGGTGCTCTGGCTGTAGCACATGCTCATCCTCGGCCTCTGCCATTACCTCTTTTCCGGCCCCTAGCAACACTGCCTTTGGGGGCAACGTCATTAGTAACTACAACTCATATTTTCACAATCTTTGTGAGAATATAATGACAAAGGCTCAAACTCTGAAATCAATAAACTCGCACGATAGGAATGAAAGAATTAAAGTTTTCCTAATAGTTCCACAGCCTCTCGAAGCTAAGTAGAGATGTATCAGTACCGAACCGCAAGACACTACTAAACATGCTTATGACTCTAGCACCTATGAAACTATAGCTCTGATACCAACTTGTCACAACCCAAAATCCCTCCATAGGAGTCGTGATGGCACCTAATCTCTAAGACTAGGTAAGCCTAACACTTACTGAATTAATAACAGATTTTAACTATAAGGCCCCGTGAAATTCTTCCCAAACAAATCGGGGTTCCGTGATGCCGGGGCAAGCGTAGAGGTTAATAATAGTACAAATTATTCGCCTTGGGAGGCCAAGGAAGAAATAAAGAAAAAGTATCCTTATTTGCTTGAATAACCATGTATTTATAAAGTTGTGTTCTATGAAAATTCTAAGGGTTACCTTCTATGAATTATGTATTATTTGAACAAATTGATGTTAAGGGTGTTCCTTTCTGGTAATATAATGTATGTGAAGCCATAATTGGTGTTGTTTTTTGCTATCTTATGTCATTGGTTTATGTATATGTTTTAAGGATGTGTTTCTGGGGATCTCTGACAGGTGGATAGGTGGTTACAGGGGAAACTCTGGCAAAATGTTTTAGAAATTAGGGAGTTAGTCAAATTTGGGGCAGATGGTGTGTGGTATGAAACCTGAGATGCATAAGATGCTAATACTGAACCTTGACCCTCATTCGAGGATAAATGATCTTAAATGGGGGAGGATGTAAGGCCCCATGAAATTCTTCCCCAAAAAACTGGGGTTCCGTGATGCTGAGACAGGCGCTGGGGATTTGAAGGAAACTGTTTGGCAGAAATAGGTATTTTTTTGCGGCTCATTATACGCCGCATAATCACTCTGCAAGCCGCAGAATGGTCGCAGAGTGAGACAGTTTTTCTGGGTCATTTTTATGTCATTTTCGCGGCCTATTATGCAATCGCATTAACCATTTTACGGGCCGCTCTCTATTCGCACAACCAGCCTTGGAGTTTTGCCGATGGAGGTTTTGCAACACATTATGCGACTGCAGAACAGCTCTGCGGGCCGCATAGTGACCGCAGATCCAGTCAGCTCCTTTCCAGTTTTTGCACCCAATTTGTGCGGCCGATATGCGGACCGCATATCTATTCTGCGGTCGCATATGCGACCATATATCCTGTTCCGAGGCTTCATTTTTGGGGTTTTTAAACCCGACCCTTCTTTTTTAAAACATATGCCATAGCCCATTTTGAGCACATTTCTGATATTCTTAGAGTAAGAGAGTTCTTAGGTTCGGGGAGTAACCTTCAAACTATTATCCATCAATTATTGCTCAATCATTGAGGATTCACAAAGAAAGTCTTCATCCTAAAGGTAAGAATCTATGTCCTAGCTCTCAATTTCGAAAATTTACAAAAATGGGGTAATTAGAGAGAAAATTATTGTGTGTGGGGATTGTTGTCTTGCATGCATGTATTCTTGGAGTATGTGGGAAGGTTGTGAGCTAAACATGGTAGAGAATAGGTTGGAAAATGATGGAATCCTCCACAAAAGGGCCTTGAAACATTGATGCACACCTTGTGTTTGATAATATGATCAAATTAGCTAGAATCATGACCATCTTCCTAATTTTGGTCCAACTTGTTATATTTCTAAAATAGATCGAAGTTCTAACAATTACGGAATGTTTTAGAGTTTAAAGGAAGCTCAATTGAGGTATGTTGGCTAAACCCTGTTCTTCCTAGAATCGAATCCCACGGTGTTCATGTAATTGGTGTAAGTCCTTGATCATTATTGAATTGGCTATTTCTAATGTGGTTGTGTTGAAGGATGTATGTTCAATATTTATTTTAAATGCTTCATCATGTCATCTTTCCATTTGAGGATGTGTTCAAAATATGGAATATGTGTTAAAAATGTTTAAGACTACATGTCTAGATCGAATAAAGGTTGTTATGCCAAATTGTATGAAAAGCCTCATGTGCCCAAGATCCCCAAATTGCTCATATGTGAATTTAATATCTTGAATGGGAAGCCTTATTGTTGTTTATAATGATAATGATATTTGAATGTGGAAAAGGGAACTGGAACTATGAAATACAACCAAGTCCCAAGAATGACTTGTAATCGTGATCACTAGAGCCAATGAATCGAAAAGATATGAAAGACGTATGATGTGAGATGATTGACTGAAAAAGGTAAAGTCTTGGGTGAGACGGCCTAGCCGATCGGGCCGTGATTGGACGCCATGCTGCACACATGGTGGTGACTGTGCTGGAAATGATAATTGAAATTGTGGTTATGGATGATGTCTCAAATGAGACGACCTAGCTGATCGGGTCGTGATCGGACTCCGTGTAAGAATACGGCAGTATTGTGAATTATGGTATATCTACACTAAAGATTGCCCAACCTAATAACATGGAAATTGTCTTGATACCTTATGTGATCCTTAACTTGATCGCTTAATATTATTTGAAGCTCTTATTGAATTCTTGATTGTTACCCTTGTATTATTATTCATTCTATTGAGATGGTGTTTAGGTTTACATACTAGTGCTATTCGACTGTACTAACGTCCCTTTTGCCGGGGACGCTGCATCTTTAAATGGATGCATCTGGTTACATATGTCACGCCCCGAACACAGGGAGTGTGACCGATACTTAACCGAGTAAACCCAGTCGAGCAAGCCTAATTTACATTAACCTGTCATCATAACACATGCATGATTTACCATAACATAATTAGATCTTGACTTTCATATTGAATACATTTTTCTCAATGGCCCATTTTTTCTTTCTCGTGATGGTTACACGACTTTATAAATAGCTGTAAATACTATAAACATAAATACATGACAAAACTCAAATCTTTGATTACATGACCTACAGTGTACATGGAGCTTCTATGACAATGGATACCTATATACATAAAATGAACTAGACCCAAACACCCACTAAAACTATAGCGGGCTCACCATAAGCTGAGTAGTGAAGAAGATCCTTGTCAAAGATCCATATAATCTTGTAGAAGTATACATGCATCCATTAAAAGATGCAGTGCCCCCGGCAAAAGGGACGTGAGTACATGTGGAATAGTACTCGTATATAAGGCAGTCAAAACAATATATGAAAATACGGTAACTCAAATAAGAGGCAAACAAAGTACACCAAGAAACTACGAAACATCCCATAGGATCACATTTCAAGTTTTATTATACTTGCATCATTCTAAACTTCTTTTAGGATCAACTGAGCCATATAAACTATACATGGAATACATAATATAATGTAACTATAACAACATGTACAAACAAGGCCAATGAAAGTGGCACCTTCCTTCCTTATATTACACATATACATTTCATAGATCGTCCTTAGTGTTCACATATCATATTATACACCTATGAGTCTAATATATCGTTCATAGTGTCCACTTACACAATATAAATACACCTATTCAAGGGATTGGGAATACGACATGAATATGATAAATCATAGCAATAATAAATAGGCTTAGATAGCCATTAACGTCAAGCAAATTTATTTAGAGCATCCATTAACATTTATAGATATACAGTCTAGGATCCTCTATAACCGCCTTCACACAAAGCAGCCCTGCCATCTCACCCCAACATATGCGGTGGAGGTGTATCACAATACCACAATCCCCACACAAAGTGTCTCCACTTCCTCACCCCAATATATGTGGGTGGAGGTGTATTACAATACCACAATCCCTACAAAAAGTGGCCCCACCGCCTCACCCTAATATATGCGGGTGGAGGTGTATCACAACATCACAATCCCTACACAAAGCGGCCGCACCTCCTCACCCTAATATATGGGGGTGGAGGTGTATCACAATACCACAATCCCTACACAAAGCAGCCCTACTGCCTTACCCCAGTATATGCGGGTGGAGGTGTATACCACAATACCACAATCCCCACAAAGAGAGGTCATGCCGCCTCACCCCAATATATGCAGGTGGATGTGTATTCCACAATACAAAAATCCCTTCATAAAGCGGTCATGCCGTCTCACCCCAATATATGTGGGTGGAGGTGTATCACACTACCACAAACCCTACACAAAGTGGCCCTACCGCCTCACCCCAATATATGCAGGTGGAGGTGTATTCCACAATACCACAATCCCAACACAGAGCGGTCATGCCGCCTCATCCCAATATTTGTGGGTGGAGGTGTATCACAGTACCACAATCCCTACACGAAGTGGCCCTACCACCTCACCCTAATATATGAAGGTGGAGGTGTATTCCACAATACCACAATCCCAACACAAAGCAGTCATGCCGCCTCACCCTAATATATGCGGGCAGAGGTGTATTCCACAATACCACAATCCCTACAAAAAGTGATCATGCCGCCTCACCCCAATATATGTGGGTGGAGGTGTATCACGATACCATAATCCCTACATAAAGCGGCCCTACCGCCTCACCCCAATATATGCGGGTGGAGGTGTATTCCACAATACCACAACTCCTACACAAAGCGGTCATGCCGCCTCACCCCAATATATGCGGGTGGAGGTGTATTCCACAATACCACAACTCCTACACAAAGCGGTCATGCCGCCTCACCCCAATATATGGGGGTGGAGGTGTATTCACAATCACAATACCATGTATAAACTCAAAGCGACGTAGTTTGTCATTACATTTAAGGTCATGATTTTTTATATCATTAGAATACTTCATGTTCATGCTCATCATGGAGAAACACAACTCATTACATTAGCACATGCATGGTAAATCATTAAGTCGATTTCAATGGAATATGGGATCGATTTCCTTTTCTTAAGGTTCATCGTCATCTAACAAAGGACATCTCCCTTCCATCTCATTATTCACTCCCTTGACCTCTTTAGGTCATTAGCTAGGTTCATGACTCTTGTGGACTTAACAATCGAAGTTATTTACATACATTATTTCAGAAGCATACAACTATAGTTGAAACCATTGGGGCACACAACACTTCATAATTCTCATTTAGGCAACGACCACATTTTATGTTCATACTATCAATTACTTGTACTTGCCATGGGTGATCGTACAATATTAAGAGCATTTAGAATATTTAGGAACATCATAGTCTTTACTCGCAAGAACGTAGGGGCTTATAACACATTGGAAACAAAAGTACAAATCCGTACATCTCATAAGCTTTCACACCATATATCACCTAATCCGTACTTTCAACCACTTACAACATTATTATTTCATTGGCTCTCTTGGCCATCCATATTATTCTTCTTTCATGGCACAATGGCCGTATTTTATATTACACACTTTCATATCTTTCCTTTCATGGATCATCATCATAAATATCAACGTATACAATATTCCGGAAATCACAACTTTAGGTTCATTAGTAATGAAGACTTTAAACACAATGGATTCCTTTCCAAGAAATAGAGTAAAATGATTGGCAATCGAAGCACAAGTTAAAATCATAAACAAGTAACACATCATTTATTTTTGAAATACTTTTTCCCATAAGGGACAATACTCAATTTTCACTCACGAATATGTAAGAATGCAAAACACATTGAAAATACTCACTAAACATAGCATTAGCTAAAACAACCACATATGGGCATCACTTGAGTTCATAAGCTTTTAGGCAATTCTATTTTGAAAATCAATTTTAGAATAGTTGAATCAAAGCTTATTTCATAATATTTCTCACATCATCTCATTTCATTGGCACCATTGGCCATAAGTATAACTTTCACTCTTGGCACGTTGGCCACACTTTATATCCCCAATTCACTTAATTCACTTCCAACCATCTTTATAGGTTATCAACAATAAGACATTTCCAATCAAGACTTTAAGTACACATATGAGCAATTAAGAGTCTTAAACATATTGTGTTTTCTCACACAATTTGACATCATTACCTTCATTTCAAACACCACTCAAAGACATAGCATTTTAATACACATATAATTCTTGAACACATTCCCAAAAGATAACATAATGTGATAGAAACATTCGTAACACGTTTTGAATACATACTTCTCGACACTTTGCTTATTCGGGACATTCAAATTTATTGGGAACAACCCGGAACATATAATAAGGAACTTGAGACATCCATACTTGAAACTTACGGGAACATCATTGAATTCAATTCTAAGAAGGAAGTTTAGCCAACATACCTCACTTTGAGCTTTTCATAAATTACTACAACATTCCGAAAATTCTAGCAATCCCAATCTATTTTGAGACATAAAAAAATCGAACCATAATTAGGAAGATATTCGTGGTTTTGGCTCATTTGAGCATTTTATCAAACACTAGGTGTGCAAATTTGACTACAAGGTTCTTCTACAAGATTTTCTTCATTTCACAACCCAATCTTTACTTATTTGAGCTCAACAACCTTTCCACAAACCTTATTGGTACATGCATGTAAAAATAATATTCTTACACCCAAGAATCACACTCCTAATCTACCATCTACCCAAATCCAAAATTGAAAACTAGGGTATGGAACCTTACCTCTTAGATGAATAACTTGAGGGATTTCTTGTTGGATTTCAACGTTTGAGCAAGATTTGATGAAAAAGGGCCTAGTCCTCCTCTCACTCTTGGGCACTTTCCCCTCTCTACAAATATCAGATTATCCATCCAAAATGATCCTAAGATCATTTTAAAGGAACTAGGGTCGGGTTATGAAATAAGAGAAACAAACCCTCAAAAATTCGGACCGGGCTACAGATCAGGCTAGGCACGGTCTATAGCATGCTATAGACTAGGCTTTGCGAGCTCTGTAGTGAGCTACAGACCAAGCTACGCAATCTCTATAGCAAGCTACAAATCAGGCTTCGCGAGGGATATAGCAATGTCTAGCGCGCTACAGACCTGGCTTCGTGAGGGTTATAGCACGGTCACATTCTTTCAGCCTTTGGGAATGTGGTCATAACTTCTTGTAGGAGTGTCTAAATGACAAACGGTTTGAAGTGTTAGAAACTATACTCAAAGGGCTTTAATTTGATAGGTAGACCACCTCCTAAGTCGTATTAGTTCGGTATCTTCATGCATTTGAAATAGGATCATGTTAATTGATACATGCTTTCCACTTAATGAATCCAACTTGTTCCACACGAATTCTTGCCATTCATAAAACTCCTTAGTATATTCCAACACAACTTAAACATATATTTTACATTTCATAATAATGTGGTTCTATCCCATGGGTCTCCTTTAATACTCGAAAGACGTTATTCCCAAATATTGTTGGCGCATTTTAAAATCTTAAATCATTAGGAAATTTTTAACGGGGCCTTACAACATAGCGAGCAGTGTTGATCAGCGTTAGTGGCACATCCTCTTCCCAACAAACTTGGTGAGCCCCACTTCATCCCGGGGTCACGTATTGTATCTTTTATTCATATTATTATCACGTATCAAGGTATAGTCGGGGCCTTGTCTCCGGCAGTATCATAGACTCTTTTGTATCTTTGAGAGGCTCCGTAGACACTATGTGGGTTGTATACGGGTGTTGGGAATGTTAAACAAGTTATGTTGTATTTGATCACTTGTTCCACTCAAACTATAAGAATATGTGTATTTTGAGACTTAGTAGTGAAGTAACTAATGAAACAATTTAGTATTGTATTTATGAACTTCCTACTATCTAATTAATGAAATCATGTCTTTTCTTGATCATGGATGAGTTGGGTAGAAAGTATCTAACAGGCTTTCTCGACCGGGTTCACTCGGTTGAGTATCGGTCGCGCTTCCCGAGCTTGGGGTGTGACATCAACCAATCAACTATTAAACATGAACTTGAATTTTCTATATAAGGCCAACAATCCAAAGTAGATATATAACGCCTCACAACCGGTAGTACAAGACATAAGCTCTACTGAGTTCGCTCGAAAGTCTCTAAGTACAACTGTTCCGGAATAGAAATAAACAAGACAAAGTAAACTTCTGAAGGTGACTCCAAGCTTGCGAACGCGGCGGCATGTATACCTTGATTCTCCACAGCAATACTTGATCAGCTAACTAATGATCAACACGCTTCAAGGTACCTAGATCTGCATAGAAATGTGCAGCAAGCGTAGCATGAGTACACCACAGTGGTACCTAGTAAGTATCAAGATTAACCTCGATGGAGTAGTGAGGAGAAACAGTCAAGACACCTACTAGACATAATAAGTTGTACACGTATGAATATAAAACTAACAAGGAACAATATATAGTCGAACATGGTAAGAATAATGTTACAATACTTGCAATAAGAACCAGAAACAACAATTAACAACAAGGAGAAATAAGTAATAACGCCATAAAGAATTTCGCTGAGGTACCTCATAATCACAAATCACGGGTCCCAAATCACGAACCATAATAACTTGGCATCTTGTGCCCACATTACAAATCACACTGCATGGACAACTTATGTGCTGCACGGATAACTCATGTGCCAATACCATTAATATATCATAACTGTACGAACAACTCACGTGCTAAGAGATAATAATATCCCATATCCGCACGGACAAATCATGTGCTAATAGTGAAACTCACGCACAGAAGGAAAATATACAAGAATACATGTAAACGATCAATAAACATCAAGGTTCATCTTCTTAGACTGATATGAGTGATTAATTATAGTATATGCTTGCGCAAGTGTTCTATCACAGCTCGAGTCAACACGTAAGATCAGAGAAAATGAATGGCACATAGGAAACAACATAACAAAATCATATTATGCATGATTCACACAAGGTAGGCACACCACGACACAAATATCATCAATAACAATGCCCCCAACCCATCAGAAGTCATCACAAATCATCCTCGACATAGCCCCGTTGTCTCGCTGCGTGTGCAATAATAAAGTAAATGACCCCCTTGTCTCACAACACACAGATAATAATATTCTCACCTTGTCTCGCCACATGCACAAACCCACATATATATCCCACCTTGTCACGCCGCATGTGCATCAATAATAGCAATAGCACGGAAAACTCATGTGCGAACACCCTGCCAATCCTCTCAACAATACCATGTGTGCCAAAAATATAACAACACAATATAACAACTCGCACCACATGTGCCAATATGTCACAATGTTTTCTTAGAAACAATTCCAATACAACAACCACACATAGCACTCGGCTCAACAACACTAAATACAACAACAACAACAACAACAACAACAATAACAACAACAATAGTAACACAGGAGTGCGGCATGTAAACCAACACAAGAATTACAAAAACACAATGAAACGAAAGAATGAGATCACAATGAAAGACATAACAAGTGATAATTCCTTCAAATAAGAATAACTTGACAATGACAGAGATAATGTGTAACAACAATATCAAATAAGAATAACTCAACAATATGAGAGATAACATGTAGCAATGATTTCAATTAACAAAAACTCAACAATAAGAGAGATAACATGTATCAATGGTTTCAATTAATAATAACTCAACATTAGGAGAGAAAACATTTAAGAACGATTTCGAGTAAGGATAAATCACAATGGAAGAGATAACATGGCAAAACAAGAGGCAACAACTTCAATTAAAGCATATAAGAGTATAATTGGCAATAAATGGTAGAACATGAACCAATCAACTTCAAATAAGGCATGTACGGGTAAATTTAACAATGGAGGATATACATGATATGGAAACTTAATTTTAATGTACATAGGAAAACCTAAGAATCTAAAACAGTCAAATTGCCACATATAAGTCGTGTAAACATTCGTGACCTCGTGTACACGTCTTTCACGTAGTTCAAATGGTACAAGCACACCAATCCCTACGGGGTAGTCTCCCCCCACAATGTTATGAAAGATACTTACCACAAAAGCCCTCAATCAATACTCTAAAATAACTTTTCCTTACAATTCACCTCCGCTCGGCTCAAATCTAACCAAAATTTACTTAATAACATCAAATAATGCAAAAAGAAATCAATTCCAATAAATAAAGTCACGATCTTTATACAATTCCGCAAAAGTCAACCCCGGACCCACCTGGTCAAAACTTGGGTCCAATAGTAGATTCCGACTACCCATAACCACGACTCTATACATGTGCTTTGTTTCATTATCCGAGTCCAAGTTACTCAAAATTTCACTTTGATTCTCATAACTTTGATGTTAAAACTCACATATAATCATGTTAAATAGTTGGAAATTGAACAAAATCACTTACCCAATGATTGTAGATGAAAATCCCTCTTCCAAATTGTCTCCTATCGAGTCTAGGGGTTCAAACATAAGAAAATAAGACAAAAATCATGTCCCTCATCTTTTATGTCTAGGTACATGTGTCGCAATTGCGACCTGGGGTTCACAAATGCGAACCCCGTAAATGGGAGGACGAGATCGCAAAAACAAAGACCCTCACAGTCCCACTGTAACGACCCGACAGGTTGTTTTGCTTTCTAGAACCCTGTTCCCCTAAATAAGACCCCCATATGTGCTTTTACTATTTTATGACTTGCGGAGATGGTTAGTTATGGGTTTGGAAGGGTTCGAATTGAAATTGGAGCATTTGGGTCCTTAAGGTTGGCAAAAAGGCTAAGTTTGACTTCGGTCAATATTTTGAGCAAACAACCTCGAAATCGGGATTTGACGGTTCCAATAGGTTTTTATGATGATTTCGAACTTGGGCGTATGTTCAGATCGGGTTTTGGATGACCCGGGAACATTTCGGCGCCAAATAGTGAAATTGGTTTCCTTGAAGGTGTTTGAAGTTCTTTAAACATGGTTTGGAATAGGTTTTGGTGATATAGAGGTCCACATAGAATTTCAAGATAGGTAATAGTTCATTATGGTGATTTAAAACATGCACGCAAAATTTTGTGTCATTATGGGTTGCTCTGATGGTAAGCACCCTCCACTTCCAACCAAGAGGTTGTGAGTTCGAGTCACCCCAAGAGCAAGGTGGGGAGTTCTTGGAGGGAAGGATGCCGAGGGTCATTTGGAAACAGCCTCTCTACCCCAGGGTAGGGGTAAGGTCTGCGTACACACTACCCTCCCCAGACCCCACTAGTGGGATTATACTGGGTTGTTGTTGTTGTTGTTGTTGTTGTT